>VUJU01000220.1:8166-139739 GCA_009835225.1 Aphis craccivora
TATATATATATAATAAGGTACATAGGTACAAACTCATTGTTTATTTTTTCGTATTGATCTTAAAATATATTATATGCATTTATACCTATAATACATTATTTTATTTGGTACAAGGTACGAGATTAGTGATATAGTAGAGTACAACAGTGGAAATTAATACAATAATAATAATTATTATTATCGTGTGCCATTTCATATAAATGTACCTATACAATTTCTCACCAAGTAAATAGATAATTGAAACAAAATAGGTATAGGTATGTGTACTTTAAATCAATTTACTTGGCATTGTTTACATCACATCTTTATAATGTTTTAAGATCTGTTTATTTTTTTACTTGGCCATTTTTTACACGTAATTATTTGACGAAGTGTTTTTGTTGTGAATTATTACTAACAAATAATAATGTATATCTTCGTACATTAATTAATATTTTAAGATACTTATTTCCATAATAAGCATAATTAAGTAAAAAAAAGTTTTTCAATATTATTTTTCGATTTAAGGATTCCAAAATTTGACAACCCTAAAAAAGAATTAAGAAAAATTTAAATTTGTGTGCAAATCTAGTTTTTGACAAAATGTAATGTTTTGTGTGTGTGTGTGTGTAAATGTTTTTTTTCCTATGAATGTTATTAGAAATTTTTGGCCCGATCAATAACCTTGGAAATGTATTACAAGGCTTTTAGCACGTTTTTATTATATAGTAATTTAAAAATATTGAAGACATATCATAATTTATAATATAATATGCACATTGCTCAATCTATATATTGATTATGTTCAAATTCAATACAATTTGCATATTACTTTGTAGTTAAAAATGTACGACATTTTATACTTTTATAGCTATGTTTTGTTATTTTGTTGTAAATTAAACATATTATTCATAGGCACTTAAAACTTTAAATGTATATTATTATATTTTATACATACAAAGACTTTTTCAAATACAATGTTTTCGGTAAAAATTAATTCAACCTACAATATAACTTATAGTAAAATAATTACATATTTACATCATAAAATATATTAAGTACCTAATATAACTATAATATATGGGCTGACAGACCATCTTCCTTTTTTCGTATGCTCTTACTATCATTGAATATTAATATTAGTATTAAAATGTAATCTAATATAATATATATTAAAAATGACGGGGTATACATTCAATACAAACTGTACAGTAAAGTACGTAGTTATACCTAATTCCCCATTTTTTTTTTTTTTTTTTGATCTATAAACGTTTTAGGGATACTTACATGGCTAAATTTAATACACTTTTTAAAGCATTTTTTAGGCGGCTTATTGTTTAAACTTTTTGCAATATTATGAATCATAGTTCATAAAAACACCTCAGTACCTATTATATTATTGTCTTGTTCATAAATAAAATTATTATTATTAATACACACCCGGAAACATGAATAGGCAATTTCGTTACAAATGTTACAATACTATAAAAAATAAATAATATATAAATATACCTATATAAACAAAAATACTTCTTATTTTAAAATCCATAAATCAATTAAATAATAAGATTAATATATTAGTTGTTTTTTCTGGGACTGTTACTATACTGTAGAGCTCCCTAATTAAAAATATTCAATTTTTTTCGTTTGGCCATTGTTTGAATCAAAATATTAAATAACATATACCTAATTCAAATATATTACCCATTCTAAAAACCAGAATATGAATATATTTATTATTAATGGTGGTAAGTATTCTTGGAAATAATCATTATAATTATCCTATAGAATAAAAATAAAAAGCTCAAAAAAGACCATAAATGTAGGTGTTTAGTGGATGAGCGTGGCGAGTTGGGCAAAGAAATCATTGCATACGAGTCTGCAATGAAGTACCACATTTTATGTCTTCTGTGTCTTTGGAAACCGTTACCAGGGGTAACCGTAATATAACATAACACTTTTCGATTTTATGTGTCAAGGCAGATAATTTCCCATCACGCTTTTTCGGTAACGTTTTCGAATCTAACTGCCAAAGAAAAGACATAAAATGTCAAAATGTAATTTGAATGAGTACCAATGTACATATATATGTTTTAATTTAAAATATTATGTATACTATAGTGTTTAGCACAATTAAATTACATTAAAATGATAATCATACGCAAAAATACCACCCGTAATAGTTATTTCCTTATTTGTAGAAATTGTTTGCGTAAAAACACGCGTAGTAGGTATAAATAGGTACGTGTGTAATGATAAATTATGATAATACGAATGAGTAGTGAAAGACGTAGAAATAAAAATATCTATGTCAATAAATATTTAATATTATGTAAAATCAAACATTTTTAAAAAAAATACTTCTGTCCGATTACATTATAAAAATGAAAAATAATAATTATAACTTAGAAGCCTTCATTAAATGCATCATCGATGGAATCACATAAGTTGCTGTCACGGTCGTAGTTAAAACCAACGATTGTAGGTTCGACCGCGACGGTTGTAGGGGCGGTAAAATTTGCTTGTGATTCGATGTTCATTTATCCGCCGGTAGAATGCAAAGAAAAGTGGATAAAATTCATTATCGTTGTACTTTACGTACACGTGACCAGTAGGGCTCACCGATGTGTCCGCAAAGTCAGGTGGTACGATTAAGTTGTTCCCATCGTTTTGTCTGGGGACCACGTACGTTTCTCTTACCAGCACGCAGCATATCATGATGACTCGTGTGTCTGTAGTCGTTTACGAGAACAGAAAAATAAAACAAAACGCTCACATTATTAATATTACTATAACGTACCTACCTATGTATAATTACAGGTACCTATATAAATATGCTTAAGGTGGACAATCATTCTTTAAGTTGCTAGTTTTTAAAATGCCTTATTACTGTCGATGAAATATACACTCGAAAAAACTGTATATAAGGTAGTAGGTATATTATGTTTTACGAATTTGTAAAATTCGAATTCAATGATAATTCTAATTCATTGTATATATTTTGTACATGCATAATGATTAGCGATGTTCACGATCTATCAGCCTATATTTATGTATTTATATTGCTATTAGCATTGGTTTTAAAATCAATAATAATTGTACATAATATACAATGTTTAGTAAATAATAATATTTTTAATTACTTTCAAAAGTTGTAAGTCCTGATGAATGAAATATAATTTTAAATGATAATAAAATAATTCAATTTGATTATTTTTCTTCAAATAAGTTAGAGTGTAAATATGGGACTTTGTAAACTTCTACGATTAATATTTATTGATTTGCAATAAAATAACAAAAATGATTATTTTTTATCTAAACATCCTACTAGATTTACAACATATACATGCTATTCCTTACAATTTATATAGATTTAACTTTTATAAATATGGTATTTGGTTGTTTGGTAATTGGTATAGGTAGATACATACTTACTCGTAGTTTGATATAATACCATATTATAAATAAATGTCAACTTATACTTCTGTATCACAATGTGTTTACTGTTTAATTTTAATTTAATTTTAAAAATATATATTTTATTATTATTACTTTTCTCTTTGTGAATGTACATTCAAATTGGGCCTGTCCCGTATTATGTTTAATAAATAAATTAATAATGATAGAAAATTATTAGGATCTCGGTGAACTTATTATTTTCTCATTATTCTTACCCATACCCAGTGTCGGCCTGGGGTATGAAAGGCTTAGGCAGGGTTTTTTTAGGGCCTCAATTTTTTGTCAAAATTTATCTAAGATTGAGTTTAAATTTTGAAAGTCATGTTTTGTGATATCTTACATACATATAAAATATATATATTATACATGAATACTTTTGTAGCATATTAATTAATGTATTATTTTTAAGTACATAACAATTTGACTTCATACACAACATATAATAGAAAATATATAATTAAAATTAAACTATTATTTTGTTATTACTTATTATAATAAATGTGTACATAATATTTCCTTTAACTAAAAAAAATAGATGTATTTCCTACAAGTTTGAATCACATACTCTTTATTAGGTATTAAATTTTAAAAAAATTAAAAAAAGGTGAGGGCCTCGGCAGCGATCGCTGCCTCGCTGCCCTGGCCAGGCCGACACTGCCCATACCTATGATGAGATAAGTAACTTATAGACATTAATTGATATTTTTTAATGGAAGTTATTATTGTAAATTATTGAAAAATAGTAAATCGTAATAATTTACATGATTATAGCCAATAGATAAATTCATTTTTAAATTCTAGTAATTAATAACTATAAAATGCTCTACATGTAATATTAATTTTTTCAAATTTGAAAATAAGTCAACTCAACATAATATTAAAGCTAAAATTATAAAATTATACTTGCTGAACAATTTTTTTTTTTTTGTGTACGTTATATCCTCTTCATAAAAAAATATGTATAAAAATAAAATAAATAATCATCATAACAAGTTATAGGTGCAATAATGTAATCGATAAATAAGCATTATAATTATAATTATATTATACCTTCGCTAGGAGATTTGTCAGCATAATAATTAGCATAATCGGCGTTGTCGCTGAACGAAACCCCACATCCAAATTTATTGCGCTGGGTGCGTCTCCAGTCGAGTCCACTGCTCAACGACTCCATCGCTCTGGACTCAGTTGTTACATGGAAAAGCAATTTTTCTTGAACTCTTCGGCCAACTTCCAATTTCATCTCTTCTTCGCGCAGTAAATACATGCCATACATCTGTGGAGCGTAGACTTGTTTTATGTAACTGATGTTGCACTGAAATATTGAACGACATAATATTCTTATTACAATGTAAAACAAATATAGTATAATTTATACTAATCAATTTATCAATCCAATTTTACTTATTTATTTATAATTAATGACAATCCGTTAAGGATACATTGATATGCAATAACATTATATTGCTGTTTAATTAATAATATATTAATTTTAAACGCTTATCAATAATGTTCCCTATACGCTAGTAAAGGCCCTAGTGGCCTAGTGTATTATAGGCTAAGTAAAGGGGCGAGAAGAAAAACTGTCACCGCATCAACCAAACGTGCTATATGTGTATGAGCTAGAGCTAGACGCTATATATTTAATATACTATATATAGTTATATAACATGCGCCAATTCATTCAGTAGTTAGTTATGTGTAATGTGTATATTATTGTATAACTCTAAAAAGTTAATTTAAAAACAATATATTAATAATTAACAAACTTTAATACTAATAAGTAATAAGTATTAATATTTTGGTCATTCGTCAATCGTAGTATTACTCACGTTGGGAAATGTTGTTTGTACAAGTTGTTTAATTTCATTGTCGCCGTTGGTGCTCAATTCGTCAAGTAGTGGACGACCTACGCCATTGCAGTGGTTAAGTGCCAACTTTGAAGTACGTTTCAAAATATGTACTGCAGCTTGCGCTGTAAACTCCGACGCACTAGTGTAAGTTATATTGCTACTATCACTTGAAAACATTGTTGTTGTATAGAATCCCTGTGAAAATATTTAATTTTTATAATCATGATTTGAAAATTTAATACATGATCCTTCATTTTTACTGAAATCTAAAACTCAAAATAATAAACGTATATAAGCACAATTGTGTTTAGAACCATAGACATTTGATGGTTTACATTTAAACGAAAGGATTTGATATTAAAACAAGGAACTTCTTTCTCAAATTGTGGATCATGAAATTTTTTTTTGACTATATCACATTCTAAAATATTTATGATATTTTATATACTCCGTGCACATTAAGATCATGACTGGGCGGTGGACGATTTTGAGGCTGTTACGGCTTCTGATTGGTTGCCCAAACATTTGGTCATCGGTATACAGCACTGACCCAAATGTCAACAACATACACTGTCATAATGGTCATATTTTTAATGCGACGAACAGTCCATATACAAAAGTTGATTAGCTTTTTAATGCGAACGGTATGGTGGAAAAAGTTCAATGGTCATGCTCTTAACTAACACATAGCAACTCGCAGAGTATAGCCGTATAGGTAGTACTTATAAGTCATAACTCATAAGTAGAGCAAGAACTTTCATGTAATTCACTAAAAAATCATCAAATATGCATTTAAAAATATGCACTTACACACCAAAAAATTTTAAATATGCAGTTTATTAATTGCCCTCATCAAAATTAATACACTAAAATTTATATATATATATTTAAATATTTAATTTTAATAATTTTATATTATATTGTTAAAGAAGTTTTAACTAAATTTAATATCACTTTATTGTAATCGAATCTACAGATTAGTAATTAAGATAAAATGACCCTCTATGAAAAAATATGCAAATGCATGAAAGTCCTTGTTCTACTCATAAGCGTGCATACAGGGTGTGGTACCCAGTAAGTCCGAATTAAGGATCGATTTTCAACCGTAAAATAACTAATTATTTTCCTCAAACGATTATTGTTATTTTTTAATTAAAAAATGAATATACTCTAAAAACTTAAAAATTTTAACAAATGTTTATATTATTACCATTTTAAACACTTTTAGCTTTATTTATAAGATGAGAAAATTTCTATTTTATTTAATTTTTTTTTTTTTTTTATATATAATACCTATATATAAATAAAAAATTATAATAAAATATTTGAGGTAAACCTTTTACATTTAATTAATATTTCGATATAATTACTTATTTTCTGAACGTTCCTCTTCTGTGATGGATTCTAAAGAATAAGAGTCCACAAAGCAATTAAATTCGTCACAAAATATACTTTATATTATTTCGAATGTAAAATAATTAAAACATATATTATTATAATAACTCGAATAATGCGATGAACAATAGTTAGACAGAGCTAATTTTAGTAGGAGACTCATTGAATATTGTTATTTTTCAGGTTGTATTGTAATACTTATATACCATTGGCCTATCTTACAAGTTTAAGCAATAATTGTTTTTACTTTATTCAAAAGGTACATAAGTACGAAATGTGTTGTTGTATATTTGTTTATATTATTCTTAGACCATAAAATTATTAATATTATATTATAATGTTATACCTTCTAATATTAATATACACTATTTGGTTAGTGTGCTAGGATACAAGGTACGATAATAATTATATTGTACAGTACAATAGTGATAATTTATTAATATTATCATTATTTATTGTTGATGTTTATAATTATTATTCAATTTATTAGACCTGCCGTCAATTCAAAACTAATTGATGAACAGCACGGTTTCCGTTCTGGCTGGTCAACGATCACTTGTCACCTTGTTTTTTCCAATTATATATTTATATACTTAATATATAGCCTAATAATATATATATATAATAAAAATATATAATCATTTTCAGGTTGATGTTATATAAATGGATTTTACTAAGACTTTTGATCGCGTTGATCATAATTTACTAATGGAAGTGTTGTTTAGTTCTGGGTTCGGTGAACCATCAACTATTGTAGCCTTGGTTTCAGTCGTATCTTCGAGACAAGGGTATATATGAATATATATATATATATATAATATATATACTTGATTCGTCAAAATCATGAATATTTGAAAATTATTTTGTACCTAGGTATAATTCATAAAATTTTTGTATAAGTAGCTAAGTATTGAAAATTTAATACAAGATTTTCCATAATTTGGATAACAATAATTATAAAAGAACTTACATTTTGGCGTTTTTGAGCCATTAAAACATAAACTAGGTACCTACTTTTTATACCAACCACTGTCAATTATATCCTAGGCTGATTAATCATCTCCGTTAAGAATCGTTTTTTGTATACAATAATACCTATCATTGGATTTAAATTTAATACATCAATCATAGTGCGACCTACTATTATACAGCAGAGCGTTACTCACTTGACCACTCTTTTTTTTATTGATTTTATATAAAGATGTGTTTTTTATTTTTTGTAGATTAGTCGATATAAATTGTAGATATAATGCTTTGATTTTCAAAAACAAGGGTCATTTTTTATGTAAAATTAAATCTAATTTGTATTTCGGATAGGACAAGACTTAAAATTCTAAGTATTTATTTTTATAATCTGGAAAAACAAACAGGTAATTAAAGAAAAATGTACATTTTAGGAAAATCCAATTTTATCAAAATTAATTTTACTTGAAAACAAATTACTGTATGTACACAACAGATACTGTAGAAGTTGCTTGCTTTTTTTTCACCGACTGTTCATATTATCTTTTTGTATTTACAAAAACATTTTCGAAGTATTTTGACTATTTTTGAGCTATTTATAGGTAGGTACGAAAGTTTTTTTTTTTATAAATGTCGATTAAAAATTATTCGATGAGTAGAAATGCTTGAAAATGTAATTGAAGATCCCGTAAAAGTTATTTTTATGGGTATATCTGTATATGGTATATAAAAAACAATTTTTATATGTATTAATTTGTATTTGTATAATTTATCACAAAAAAAAATGTGAACTATTTTGTAGTTAAAAATTCATAAAAACCATTTTTTTGTTTCTTAGCTTTGAAAATTTAATTCAAAATTCTTCACAGTTTTTTTTTATTTTATAATTAAAAAATAGTAATTAAATTTAGATTTTAAGCATAATTTATCAAAATCTTAATTATTTATAAATAATTTTGAAATATATAAGATGTTTAGTACTCCTTAATAAGATTTGAAAATATAGTATAAGAATCAAGAATATAGTACAAGTTGTTATTATTAATTCAAAGTTTAAATTTAAGTAATATAAAATTAGCGAAATATAAATTAAAATATATTATTAATTTTCTTCTTATTTACATATACATTTATTCTCGTCATAAAAACAATAAAAATTGTATCGTCAAGGAAATGATTTTCCGATGTTAAACATGCTAAACAAATATTTCATCATTACTATTCTGACCGTTCTATAGCCAACATGATTGGACGTGTGCTTTAATATTAACAATGATGAAGTCATAGGATATTTCTAAATATAAATATATGTGCCTTCAATACATTAATAATACATCTTATAATCAATCTTCTTATAATGATGTATTTAGTAAAACATGTAATTATAATGTTTTAAAAAAGTTTCAAAAAGGGAATGAACCATACTAAAATCTCTCGAATACTTGCTAGATGAGAGGGCCGAGTTGTTGAAAATTACACACTGAATTTCAAAATAACGCAGTATGCTGTATTTTGGCTATACCATATTGTCTAGCCAAAATGTCTGTTTTACGTCTACTGCAGTGCAGTACAAATATTTTACTTATGTACGCCGTTTAATGCAGAATGTTTTGTTAATAATTCCAACTATTAAAATTAATCTCATTTTATTAAATAATATTAATCGATATTCAATATTTTTAAAATATTATGATAATGGAAAATTATTTATGTATTATGGAGTTACAATAATTATTATATTTCATATACATGTATTGCATTCAAATGTATAACCATTGTATATATGCATTATTTAGCTAGTTAAGAGTGTTAAGACCTAACAAGATCTCAGTCTAGAACATTATGTCAAGATTCTTCTTACAAGTAAACACGGCGTAACAAATAGGCAATATAAGTACAGTACAGTATTGAATAATATAACATTTAAAAATTATTCGATAATCGAATTTCGATTATGGATAATATGAATAATATATATTAATACTAATATTCCCGTGTACTTCGTTGACATCTAAAATGCATCAGACTTAAATGTTGTTATCTAATGCTAGTATTTAGCTTAACGCCGTTTGAGGACTCGCAGACGCGGGTTGCTGGGGGCCCACGGTAATTTGGGGACTTTGGTTATAGGGTTATATTTGGTATAAAAATATATTAGAGGCCCATTTTTAACATATTTTTATTTTTGCGGGGGTGCCCAAATTTTTTTGTTTCTCCACTACTTAATGCATGTGGATAAATAATATATTTGGTTTTCTTATTTGGTGTATAGCCGTAAAGCTAGGTTATGTTTCCGAAATATTAACTTTACAGCTTAACCATATTTTAATAAAGCAATATTATTTTTAAATAATTTTTCTTTTTTTTTATGGAAACCTAAATTTCGTTCTGCATCAAAAACCAACAACTCATTAAGTGTGAACTAAAAACAATGAAAAAGGTTCTGTACTGTTATACTACAACTATCCGCTAAATTACTAATTCCTATTGATAACTAATAATGGCTGCATAATAGTTGCGGTCATGACGATTTTTGAGATAAACAGATATAACAGTTGCGGTCACCCCTCAAAAAGGTTACATACTGATTGCGGTCACTCAATAAAAAAAATCCTTTTTTAATTAATAATTAAATATGAAATTAATATTTCGTTTATTTATTTAATTTAAAAAAATGTGTTAAAATATAATATAATATGTATAATACTGTTTAATAATTATTACTATTATAACTTGTGTCAAAATATATAGTACCTATAATTTGCATAGTAATAATAATTTTAAATTTTAAAATGTTGTATAAGGTACAAATTCGAAAGAAATTTACTTCAGATATTCAAGTCGATTAATTTCACCTTCTTCATAATATCGTATTTTTTGCGCTAGAAAATCCTCTTTTTCGGTTGAAAATTTATTAACACCTAAGTATGGTTTCGCAAAACGCAGTCATTAGCAGTCATCTAGCAAAAGCATATATGAAAATGGGTGACATTTCCGAATATTTGAAACTTTTTTTCGGACACAAGTTATAATAATAATTATTATTATTAAAGAATATTATACCTACATATTATATTATATTTTGACACAAGTTTAACATAAGTATCAACATTTTTAATCATACCTATACAATAAATAATAGTGTAGACAGTCCTAATATCCTAAGCCTCTAATCTTTTCGATATAAATGGGAAGGAAAATGTTGATCATACATTTTTCTAAATTAAAAATAGAAATTTTTATTGAGGGACCGCAACTAGTATGTAACCTTTTTGAGAGATGACCGCAACTAGTACGTAATTTTTGATTTTAACCGCAACTAGTAAACACCGTTATAAATTGCACCTATTTGTTGTTCGTAGATTATTGCCTATTGGATTCCTTCCATCTTATCCCATTTCGCCGTACCTACAAAAGTTAGGTACCTACATATAATTTATAATGTATTGCATCGATTTGCGTGTACCGTCGTACCGGTACACCGCGCCGCCTAGTTGTAGGTAGGGTAATAAATATAAATAATAATTAAACACGGTTTTTGGCGTATGGTGTATCGACTGTTTTGTGTAGATATATTAATAATTATACAATATACAAAAACACATTATTATTATTGTAAATACATATTTATTCCATTTAAGTTATAAATTTAGAATTATAACATAATTCTTACTTAAATTACATTTATTCCTACTTAATTGTTTCAAAAAACGATGTTTAAAACTTTAAAGTATTAATAGTTTTAAAAAAATAATGATTTTTCCATAAAAAAAATCACTGTAATAGTCGTTTGTTCTAAAAGAGTTTGGAACAGATGACCATTGGAACAAATGTTTTGTGGTACTAAAGTCTAAAGAGATATTTCGTCAATGTTAATATTATAGGCAACTATATAATAATAGTAATGATAATAATAGTCAATAATAATAATAATTATAATAATAAATAATTTGTAATTTGATAACGTCATAATAATTTATGACGATTACTATGATGAAATTAATAGATTATATTGATTAAATGTTTCAATTTGTATAGTCTTACCCTTTACGGCTTTACGACTTATGTTTTTTTGTGTATTTTAATATTTCAATCAAAACGGAAACTTCGTATTTCTATCCCGTTTCACCGCCTTGTAAACTATTATTGAATAATACATCGTTATTATACTTCAAACGGTAGGCTCACCTCAGCTCCGCAAACATCGCCATGACTGTAATGCACGAGTCCATTGACGATCCACAGTTGGTGGCGGCTGCCAATGTTTTCGTAGATGACATAATTGAGACCGCCAAAGTCGAAGCAGCACAACGAACAATGGTACCTAATACTTATGTAACTACATGCTATTAAGTATTGCAGTTATAACGCTCATGTATCATTAATCAGTCCCGTGACTAGAACACCATTAAGTATTAATATCTGTGATGTATTAAATTATTGACATTTCATTCAGAAACAGTTGAATAGATTCAGGTTTCTGGCACTTTAAACAATGTTTAGAAAAGTTTAATAAATGATCTTTTTGATCGGATACCCCTTTTTAGATCGTTTAAATGTTACATTTTTAATTTAACGCTATAACATTTGTTTGCATTTTACTCTTATTACACATGATTTATATGTGTCATGTTTAATACAATGAGTTAAACATTATATGGATCCTATCATATTATAATATGGTTGCTGTTGCTGTTATTTAATTTTCCGAAACACGGCAATGACTTAAATGAATGACCCATGCCTGAAAAAAATGATCATAAGGCTATTAAGATTGACAGTAATAACTGATTTAGTGTTACACCTTACTACTAAACCATATTATCACCCTAACATATTTACTATTTGAAATTATAATTCTTGTTAGGGTACCTATGCATGTGAGTAGTGAGAACATTGCATACACAAAGCTTTATAAGATATTTAGAATCTTTAAAAATACTTTTATATTCACAATTCATATCCTATATAGCTACAGTTAAGCGTTGGATAATACGACTATAGTTTGTATGTGCTATCATAGATCTAGAATGTTTTCATTTAACTTTACATGGATTGTGACAATCCATTTTGAGTATTACTAATTTGAATATATTTTCAAACATTGTTGTTCTACACACGTCTCCTTTGGCCGCATTTAATGATATTATTTTAAATACCTAATAGAAATCAGTAGCATATTTAAAACAAATAATATGCTTTTACTTAATATGGTTTCCAGACTTCTTGAGCTGTCATACAATGTATGCTATACCTAATCATTATACATTAAATAATAAATAACTGTTATCTCCTCTTAAACTTCATAATAAGATTTTCCAAAGGGATTGAATGTATAAATTTGTCATGGGCGTCTCCAAAGGGGGCAAGACGGGGCACTTGCCCCCCTCTAAAAATTTGAATAATGTTTTTTCCACAACAATTGGTAAAATTCCCAATGAGAAATAAGCTTCTAAAAATAGGTCTACCTATGTATTCAGATAAAAAAAAATGTTGCCCCCCTCCCCCTACAAAAATGGGGACGCCCATGAAATTTGTTGTAAATTAATAATGATAACTTGCAAGTTTTGAAGTGAGATTTTTATGAAAAAGGATAGGAGCTTTTACCTAGGTCTACAATTTAAATTTGCGAGATAATTTATAAACATCTAAAATACCTACAAAAATGAGTTAAAATTTCTTATTATTTACAAAATTAAATCCAATTTTATTTTATTTTCAGACTAAATGCAATGGAGGATCTCATTTATGTAAGATCAAAATATTTATGTCTTAATACCATTGAGTGATATTCACTAATTTGATTTATTATTTTATAGTTGAATCAAACATAAAAAAAATTAATGAATGGCAGAATCGAGCTAAAGGTGTTCTTAGACGTTTTATGACAACCATATGTGTAAGATTTCAAGATCTTACCTCCAAATAATGCAAAGAATAATGAATTGGAAAAACAATGGTTTACAATAATTTCTTTAAATTAGTTTGACTGAATAAGTCTCCATAAAGTTACCTACTATATCAAACATAATATACAAATTATTATCTACAAAAATATGATATTAAATAATTATAATTTAAGCGCCATTCAAACTATTTTAGCAATAAAAGGTTAATAAGTGTCAATGTTTCTTTACTATTAATACTGTGAACTTAGTATTTAAGTATATAATGTTGGTGCAACATATTTATTATTATTTAAGTTATATTTGTTAAAGAAAAAAATCTTAATGCGCGCACAAATAATTATTATTTTGGAAAGTGTATTTAATTAAAAAAAAACCTATTCATATTAAAGGAAAATTTATTTCCAACTGTTCAGATCAAAAGTTATTTGTTTTGTTTATAATGGAAAAATAATGTATTAATGCGCACAAAATTATGTTACAGTTAAAGTATGAATGGGTTAAAAGTTAAGCTAATCATATCACTTATCATTTGTATATTGGACTATTTACATTATAATATAATTTCAGTTAATTTCAGTCCTAATTAGGTTATATAAATTAGTTATTCAACTTCAAATATGTTAAAAATATTTTTTGTTTTAACCAAATCTACTCCACGTCTGAGACAATTAAACTAATATTCATATTTTTTCGATAGCAAAGTGTCATATACCCATATATAAAATACCATGGGGCCATATATTGTGTTGTGATTAAGATTGTATTATTAAACTGATTGCATAGTAATTAACTCTGGTATTAAAAATAATAAATATGTAAACCTTGACTTTTACTTGAAAATTAATTAAATCATAATCTATGGTTTTTGAACATATTATAATAATTATTAATTAATATTGTAAGTGAATATAATTACATTGAGCCTAAAAGACAAAATTTTTTGTTTAATATTATATTTATTAAGTGCTAAAACACATTCTGTACTATTCTTTATGAATTATGTAACATAAAGTTACCTTATCCCAAAACCCTTAACTTAAGTCAATTATGTTTATTTTTATTATTTTACTTTGACAATCAAAATTAATGTATTAATATCATATTACTTGAAATATATTATTTCAATGTCAATGCGTACAGTATTTTTAATTTAGTTGTTTTTTTTTTTTTTGTTAATTTAATTGTTACTGCTTAATCTAAAATATTTACAAAATTAATTGTTAATAAATTAAAATTGTGTCATGGTATCATTAATCATATAAAGTTATTCTCAAGGATTAAAGTATGAGTAGTGTGATAATAGAATATAGAATTCCAATTGTAGAGCATTTATTAGTAATGTTATTAATAGGATATAAAATAGAATTTCTAGAGTATAATTATATTTATTATTCTTTAGCTTTTCACTTAGAATTAATGTTTTCATTCCATGTCAAATGTGTTATTTTATTATAATGATGTTTGTACCTTAATATGACTTTAATAGTATCATTAGTTGAATACCATATCAACCATTTATAATAATAATTATATTGTATTAAAAATACGATTTAGTTTTATCATTAATACATTTTTGTAGTATAGTGAGTAGACATAATAAATATCGATTAAAAATACTTCATGTCAATTTTTTTACATCCGTAACTCCCAATTTGTAATCAAATTAGAAATATTTAATGTATTTAATGCATAATTGTTAATCCACATGAAATTGCATGTTTTTGTTTTTAAAATTTTAACGTTAATCAAACAGTTTTATCTAGACATTTATTATAAGTTTATGTGGACACAATATTTAATAAATTAAACAAATCATTCATTAACTGCAATTGCTAATAGTTTTGCTTGACCCATTAAACTAGAATTAAGAAAAACTAGTATAATTACATTTAACAATTTTGTTACGACAATTTTTATGTGGTAGTTTGCTCAACACTCTTATTAAAACTCGAATACCAAAACACATTAAGTTAAATAATTTAGCTGACCCTAGTAAAATTATTCATCATAATACAATTTTGGTAAAAATAAATAAATACCAAAACATAATTATACATTTCGGAAAATATCCAATTGTTTTGAGATGAACTATTCAATAAATTTTGACACCAGAGAAGAATATGTTCAGTGTTAACGAATCGATTGTCTGAGTAAAGATAAAATATATCATATTTTTCAAATGATGGTTACACAATAAAAAATAATGAATCAAAAATTATTTATCAATTATTAAAAAATACCTACTATTTTCAAATATATAATAAACAGTACAAACATGTCGACATTAAAAAAAAAAAAAACAGTTATTTGTGAGTGTGACTACAATAAAATTAGGTCATCTGTCACATATCTTCTTTTTATCAAAGAAACACAATTAAAAATGTAATACATAATATTACAAAACTAAAATATAATTGTACTATTATGGTTAGTATACAAAATAACGGGAAAACTACCTTTTCGTGGTCACCAAATTTTTGTAATACAACTAAATATATAATGAAAAATAATTAATATTATACATTATTATTAAGCTTCACATAATATATAAATATTAAAATTAACAAAATAATACAAGAATTAATATTCAACTGATTTTTCTTTCCTGTCTAAACTATTTATAATTGATATTTAATACTTTTATCCGTTTCTAGAAACAAATCCTATTGATTCTTATATGCTATTGTATTTTCATTTAAAAACTATTGTTACTGTCTCTTTTAAAATAAGATTATTATAAAATCAATAGTTTTTATATTGATTGTTCAGCGTTTTTGTATTACTGTACATAATAAAAAAATATATTCCTAGAAAACTTGGTTAAAACTTAAAAAAACTTATAGTTGAAAACTGTACACATTTCCACATATAAATTCAACATCCAGACTGAAGATTCATTGTAGAAATTGTTTTTGTAATCATTGGAGTTGTGTTCAGACTTTTGTAAATGCCAACTTTGAATGTTTCCAATAACAAAGATAATGCCATTTCTAAAAATAATTCGACATTGAATATTAAGTATTTTTAATAAAAGAAGCAATATAATAAATATTATATTATTAATCTAAAATAAAAAATAAAAAGAGTATAAATAAGAACATTTATAAAAGTAAAAACAAATTTGTTTAAATAATTGAAATCGCTATGTACTAATTGAATCTCGAATATAAACAAGAAGTATACTAATTGAGTCCAACGTTGAGAAACTAAAAATATAGTAATTAAGTCTAAAGATTATTTTGAATAAAATATAAAACCTAACGTAATATATGTGGAAACGACTACGTTCATATAATTTTTACAACTTTTGCCAGATAATATAAAATAATATAATATAAATAACATATACAAGTCGGACATTTTGGATTTTATACATTTAAATTTTTTTTTTTTTAATTATACTTGTAGCATTTTTAGTTGCAGAAAGTTTCAAGTCTGTTAATACAAAATGGGAAGGAAGATGTTTTTTTTTTAAAGATTTGATGAAACTTGATTAGTACTAAAACATGGACTCAACTAGTATATACCTTAAAACAATTAAAAACTAAATTTGTCTTAAAAGGTTTTATTAGGATTCAGTTCGCACATAGCCATTGAAATAAAACAGGCTAACACCAATTAAAAAAGTGGAAATTTAGAATGAATAATATATATAAGTACTTTACCTCTAGACATTGACAAAGAATCAATATGGTTCCTTATTGTGCTAGAAACTTCATCATCATCAGACAACAGTGCACTCAGTATTGCTGGTACTAACACAGAGTTTGTAGACAAGTTACTATTGTTAAACTGTAAATAATGCAGTAATAATCCAAGAGATGGTAAACGTAAATGTGAGCTAGGATTCCTGATCAATGAAGTGACTTTATTCAAAAATGGTTCCAATGCTCTATTACTACGATAGGCAGAACGTTCCATGTCAGATAATAAATTATTTGCAGAATCTTAAACATACAAATAATTAATGATAAATGTTAATGTACTATACAAAAATTATGATTTAAAATTACCAGAGTCTTTAAAACAACTAAAGAAATGATCATAAGGCAAATCGTTAGATGTTTCATTTGGTGGCTGTAATACAATGACTTGGTCGTTTTGACTAATTAGTAAATTCAAGTTTCCAATAGTTTTGTATCTCTCAATGATATTGCTGGGAAGAAAATAATTCAGTTATTTAAAAATAGTATATTTTAATGAAATAATATTTACCCAAACCACATAATATTTGATTTAATAAACACCATAGCATCTTGTGAATTTGCAGCGATATAGCTGTGTACTCGGTTACCAAATTTTGTTAAAAGCGTATTAAATTCTTTTCTTGCAGCACTCACATTTAAATTATTCTTAAAAATAAAAATTTTCAATTTATTTAAATATAGTATTGTAAAATTGTTTAATTTATAAAATTAACTAAAATAATTACACTGATAATGGTCAGGAAAATTCCTAAAAGTTTATGAAGTGCATCTGTATAGAACGAAAAATATACTGTTGGCTCTAAACTTTCTAATAAATCGAGAATATTATTGAGCAATAAAAGATGGCCAGATTTCATTGCTCTAAACTCAAGATAACAACATCGACGCAATGGAGCTGATAACAACTCAAATACCCTAGAATAGAAAATGAATAAATAAAAGCCTAAGCACAAATAAAACCAATTATAATATAGTACCTTAGAAACAAAAGAGGATGAGTTGTACATAATCGCTTAGCTAATATTTCATAATCATATATTTTTTTGTTCAATTCTTTATCCCTTTTAATTTTAGTGGATACGATTGATGACACAACAGTGTGTGAAATTGAATCCAAAGCACATCCTTCACTTTCTGTTAAAATTAAAAACAATTAGATTTAAACATTAATGAATCAATCATACACTAAAACTGAAGTATACCTTTTATAATTATTGGATCCAAGAAGCTATCCATATCATAATATTGTAATTTACTAATGATGTTTGGATCATTAGTGTATACAAGACTTAAAATCTGTTTAAACACTGCCATGTTTGAACTGAAAAAACCATAAAAGATTGATGAGTTAAATGAAAAGTTAGATAAGTTAGAAGAAGAAAAGAAAAAGAGAAGAGTTAGATGAAGATACCCAATAACATACTTATTACCTATTAATATATTTTAAATAAATATTGTGGAAGATTTCAACACAGTTATTTTTAGCCAAACAATTTTTCAATATTACTGATAACTTAGATAGCATGAATGCAGATAACTCTGTCCAAGTTATACTTGGATCTTCGTTTTTTAATTTACATTCTTCAATCATGTACAATAACAATGCAGTGAGCTTAAAAAATAACAATGATAATAAAAATGTTATATTTAAAATTATAATTAACAATTAGGTACATGAAAGACATTAAATATTTAAATATTTTATTAGTACAAAGTAGGTAAAAAGTAAAAATATATTTTTTTAAACTAAATTATTTCAACTAATTAAATGACAATAAAATTAATTATCCTTCTATTATCAAAGGTCAACAATTAAAATTAAAAGCTAAAAAATATTAAATATTTTCAATTTAGAACTAATAAATACATTTAATATTTACTATTAACTTTATTCGAAAATATCATAAATACCTAACTTTTTTTAATTTGAAGTATTTTTTATAAATATTCAATTGAATGTGTTTTGTATAATAATAAGTATGTATGATTAATTATTTTATTATTAATGGAGAAAAATTGTCTGCCAACAGAATTCCTTAAGTTTGTTTTTTAATTATTTATATATATATAAATATATATATATATATATATATAAATGGGTATTTACTATTTACTAACATACAGCATAAAATAATACTTTTACATTTATAAAATATAAATATAATAATGAATAATCGTTCACCTATTAATATCAGAACTCAGCTATATAGTAGCGGTGGCAAATTATTTAAATGAAATGTTATGTTTAAAAATGTCTCTTGACACATAAAAGAAATCAATATAATTAACAATGTACTAATATTCTTAAAAAAAATGTAAGGAAATTATAGTTATTACTTATTATAATATATTATAATAAAAGGGTATTATTAAAATCAAATAATTTTAGTTTTAATAGTTCACCTGATCATGGTTCAATAACATTAATCCTTCATTTGATCTACTTTTAGAAGCATTCATTTCTCTTCCTTGCCATAATTTTGGATTTGTTGTAATAGCTGTTATTAAATCAAGAACTGATGAAGGTTCAAATCTAAAAGAAAAAATAATAATTAACACAAACAAATTTAACTTATACAATTTCAAAAATTATATAACAGTAGTACTTAAAAGTTTTAATAAAAATATTTTTAATAATACAAGTCAAAAATGAAAACAAAATGTAAATATCAATGATTTTAATGTTACTACTGAAAATAATTTATGAATAAATTAGAAACTAACTTTTCAACATTATTTAGCTGTAATAAAATATCTAAAACACACTCCAATGATGACCAATTCATGTGGTGATTGAGCAAAGTTAATAAGTATGGTCTGCATTTTCTTACAGAATTCCATTTTTCACAAGTTGTCTTTGAAAACAACATATTAACCTAAATAAACAACATTAAGTAATAATTAGAATTTTATGTTTAAATTTTAATGATATATTACCTGTTGATCAATTGTTAAATCAGATATTTTTAATTCAATTTCTTTTGGTAGATCTACAAAAAGTGAACGTTTTTGTCCTTTAATTAAATTATCAACTTCCATCAATTCTGATTCATTTGTTTTTTTACTTTTTTGAGGTGATGTTTTATTTTTTTCTACGAAGTATAAATTTAAATTAGACAATACATCATCAAGAAATAAAACACAATTTAGCTTAAAAACTAGTTTTGGGATTTTTTTTTTTTTTAAACAAGATCAATTTCTTAATTTCTTTTAAAAAAAACTTGCTTGTAAACTAAATTGCAATTATTATTTCATAAACAATTCAAATAACAAACCATATTTATTTTTATAATTCATTGTAATCATACGCAAATTATTTTGTTTTTTCTTTGTATTCAATTGGACAAGTATCAATTTAACAATAGACATTAATACTTTGTTATAGCCACATTTTGTCATTAAAACTTTCAGTAAATGGCAAGTTATATTTTCATAAGCCACAACAGAGCGCACAAATCCTTTACTTCTTAACATATTTTTGAACATTGAAATCATACACTTTTGAGCGAGTAATTTTGAATCTTGTGATATTGACTACAAGCATAAAAATTAAAATATAATATACGAAGTAAAATTATGAAATTGATATATTGTAACATACTTGTAATAAAGATAAAAATTCTTCACCCTCCATCTTAGAAGTAAAAAGATTTTTAATGATTGAATCAACATTTATACTTTTATTCTTTTCTAATAAATTAATTGGGTCGTCTAAAATATTGAAATTATTAGTTTAAATAATATATTCATATTAAAATGATAATATGATTAAAATAACTCATTTATAAAATGTAATACCTTTTATTAATAATTTCATTTTATTTGTCAATTGTACTTTTTCTTCTACTTCCATCATTGTTGATTCTTCATTTAATGTTAATACCGATGAGAATATTTGACCACCTTGTGCTCCACGCCTCTGTTGTACTTGAACAAGTTGAACCATATAAGCTTTATCCATAACAGCGGCTTTAATAGCTTCTGGATCATGGCATACAGCTTTGTCCAATATTTCCAATAGTTTGCTAAATACAATTTTAATTTCCATATCTCAAAAGAATACTAAGTAATATCAAATTCAATATTATGATATTTACCTCATTGATGCAACTGGTATCCCAAATGATTGAATAAATAATATTAATTGAGGTGGTTCGAGATCAGTCAATGCTTCTTCTACAAGTCTAGGAACCCTAGATCTAATCATACGGAGCTTAAGCCAATCAGGTATTAGTAATGCTTCTTCTGATGTATCAACTAAATAAGCCTGTAAAAAAAAAAAAATAGAAATGCTGTGTTGAATAACTATTAAACAATATTTAAACATTTTTTTTTTTTTTATATATAATAGAAAATTATGAGTTTACTTTAGGCATTTGTTTTCGATCTATTGGAAACCAAGCTTCTAACAAATTATCAAATTTTAGTGGATCATGAATACACTGAGGGCCATAAGTTAGCAATATAATCATAGCATGTACAACTAAAATGTGTAAAGTGCATTCCTGTCCACCTGGCCATGTTACGAGAATTTGATCTTGATTCTCTGACCAAGGGTGATTTTGACGACAAGGTTCTCTAGCCTAACATCAATGATCAACATTAATTAATAAATCAATACATTAAAAGTTAAACTTTAAAAAACTGACTTACCCTGTTTAGAAATGTGTAAAATATGTTAACTAAAGAATTTAAAGCAATATTGAATACTGTAACTGTATCTGTTGATATAGGCAGAACTGCAGCCATAACTGTACTTCGTTCGACAATTAACTGTGCCATATCAAGTACCATGTCAGTAAGTTGCTCATTAGTTAAGCTATCTGCCTTGTCCACATCAGATGTCCGTTCAGCCAGAAACGTCAAATATGCTGTTATTAAATGTGGATCATTTTCTACTTGACAAGCTTGTCTAAGAGCAATAACAATCTAAAAATATTCAAGTAAAAGAATAATTAAAAACCCATTTTATTAAGCTATAAATTATGAAATTTACCTGAGATTTAAAAGCAGGAAAATTTGGAAGTTGTGGCAGACTTGTTAATAACCATGAAACATCAGTTTTTGATTCAATTACTTTATCAACATCAATAACTTTATCATCAGTTGCATTTAATAGTAATTTTAAACCCTTTGAAAATTAAAATTAAATATTGTTTTAACAGATTGACAAATACAATTAAGAAAGAATAAAAACATGAAATTGAAAAAGAACATTAATAATTTTACTCGAAATCTAAAAACTATTATTAATATAGCAATGCATATAAAATGTTTCATTCTGTATTTTTACTTACTAAAATAGCATGTTGCCTACTAGTTGGAGAACTTAGGCGTCTCAAAAAATACTCCAAAACTTCACAACTTATTATTGGATCAGTTTCTGGATGCATCAACAGCTTTCTCAGATGATTTAGCAATTGATTAAATTTACCTTGTTGCCGACAACTTGGACTCAATAAAAACTCACATAAACACTGAACAGGTAAATGACTAAAAAAAACAATAATTTAATGACAAAATTACAATTTTTAGCAATCATAAAATATATTTTGAACATATATTTACTTTAATGATCCTTCAGATGAATTTACTAAATCAGCTAGCCAAGGCATTGACTGTGAAGTTCCCTGGCGTTGAATGATGTCCAAAAGAAAATCTGGGTCTCTTGAACGACACAATAAGTGGCCAATACGTAAGTTTGTATTCATGACTTTTAATTGTTCTAAAATAGTTGATGGCGGACGCCTTGGTGGTCCTTTAGGATCCATACCCATAAGTTGACTTAACAGTAAACTCGTTTGTTCAGTTATTGTAACTTTAGTGGAAGCTGCAGCTAAATATGATTCAAATTCTAATATTTTTTGTTTTTCAACTGATTGCAACTGAAGATCTTCCAAGAATGATGGAAAAGAAAAATTATTTGTGATACACATCTCAATAAACATTCTTAACATTGGATATTTTCTGCAAGCTAGGGTTCCAAAAACTAATGGTATATGAGCACAATATATTAACATTATCAACCATGTTTTCCAATATAAATTTGATATGGCTAATTGTGGGGGTGTATACCCAAATGGTAACTCTATTTTATCAGGATGATGATATTCACATAAATTCAACAACATTTCAAACAATTCGTATTTGTCAGCTAAAAATAATATGGTTAATTAATATAAACAAATTGTATTAAGAATATATAGATATAACTTATTACCTCTAATGATATTACAATTTTGATACACTTGTAGTGAAGCAGCACGTTTTACTAATTGGTCCATTAATTCCAATGCATCTGGTGAACTTAGAGGATGTTCTTTTGACAATCCAATCATAAGTATAGTTAAAACTGTACCTTGTAACAATGGTACTTCTGTAGCAATTCTAAATATTGTTGTTCTATCTTGCTCTGGGGGCCAACTTTCTAATTTATAATACTGGTCAGGTGCCTCCATTAATAATATCTAAAATCATGAAATAAAACTCATAATATTATTTGCTTAACAAAAACTGTACAGTATACATAAAAAGAGTAGGTAAAAATATTTAATAAATGATAAATAAAATATATACTTTGTGTAATGCATGAACATAATCAGTAGGAGCAGGTCGATAAATGCTTAAAACAGTATCTTGGAGCCATACAACTCCATCTTGTTGAATTTTTGCTATAATATTTTGCATTTTTTCAAACTAAAACAACAACTAGTTAACTAATTTTTTATATAAAATATATTTTAATATTTATTTTCTTTACCTGCGCAACATCTTTTCGTTCTGAACGCATATATGGGTATACAGTTAGAAATATGCACAATGTTAAGAGATCTACAATTCCAGCAAAAACTCTGTCCTTAACCTCAGGAGTTTGATTTAATGGCTCTTTAGCATTAATAAGACCTTGACAAAAGGTCAAAAAGTTGAAATCTGATCGAACTTGGCGAGATATTTCTCTTAGAAGTCCACGTAACGGTCTCAAATAATCATCTCGTATTATCAATAATTCCTAATTATGAATTCAGATTTTTAGTATAAGAAAATTATTCTAAAGCATTTTAAGAATTAAAACCTGAAAAATATCAGCTAAAAGTATTGCACTTGAATCTGGTTCAGCTTTGAAAATAACTTGAAAAATTGCCATATTATTTGTATTCCGTGAAGTAGACATTTCGTTATAAACTACATTTTTTAATATAACTGGCAAATTATTTGGATTTGCTGTAATCAACTCTCTAAAAACAATAAATAATAAGTGATATTACTGTAAAATGTTGGACTTAAATTCTAGCTATTTGTAAGAATAAAGATAAATTAATTTCACTTACTTGACACATGATACATAAAAGTTGCCCATGGCCTTTGTTTTCAATCTCATTTTGACAATAGTTGAAATAACATCAAAATCTCTTTGAGTGCGTGATGTACAGTTAACACAAACTGCTAAAAGTAATTCTTGAGCTGGCCGTGTAAGCTTAGCATTTTGTAACCAAACTTCCAATTTTCCAGCAACCATAACCCGAATCTAAAATTACAATTTATAGTACTCATGAAATAATATTAGTTGCAATAGCTAACCTCTAACATTCCAGCAGCAACAGATAATAATTTTAATAAATTCCTGGATATTCCTTCAGTTGATTGTCTTCTGATTAAATATTCTTTGGCAACATCTAAAATTATATTTTCAATTGCTGATTGGTTTGCTCCATATCTTGACATAATAGAAACTTCATTAGAATCTGGTAACAATAAAGCTGTTTCTGTTGTACTCATAGTGTCCAAAAAATCCAAAGGAATCAAAGGTGAAGTACGTGTATTTAAACTTATTTTTATGTTTTCAACAAAATATCGACATTCTTCATTATCTACCCACAAACGTTCTCCCATTGAGTCTTCTACAAAAACCTAAAAATAAATATATAATGATATTACTTAAAAAAATTACCAATTACTAATTAGTATAATTAGATTTTGAGGAATTACTTTAACAAATGCTTCTGGCCAATGAACTAATTTATCGTGTGAGGCCATTAATAAATTAACAGAAGTAACCGCAGCTACTATGTTATATTGACGCTGTTTAGTTGAAGCAACTGAATGACATGTAAGGATGGAGCACAAAGCATTTATAATTTCTTCATTATGAAATAACGTAGGAAATTGACGAGCAGCAATTAATAAACTCCAAAATAATTCTGGTTTTAATCGCTGAGTATGCATGGTTTTTAAAGCTCCAAAAAGTAATCCAACCTAAAATTAAATAAATATAATTATTTAATAGTTGTATCAATCATGATCATTTAATAATTGCATGACAGTGAGATTTTACAAATTTTACTTTTATTTGTATCAAACAAAATATAAAAGGTAAATACTTAAAATTTGTATACTACTTTGATAATAATAAAAAAAAATTAATAAATTAAGTATAATATATAACTGCATATTAAAATAATTAAATATTTCACATATGCTTTGTGTGTACTTTACATATTCTAAATTAATTTAATTATATACTTACTGCTTTTAGATTTTCTTGATTTTGAATTGAATAACTCAATGATTCAATTAAATCAATGGAATCGACTTCAATACACATCTGTTCCCAACCAAATGAACTATGACTAGAGCCTGCATGTTTTGGCTTTTTACTAGGTATAGCAGCTATAGCAGGTCCAGTCCGTTTTCTATCTACATTTTAAACAGTAAAATACATTGTTACTAAATGTCATAAATAATGAAGCTTTTGGTTTCTATGATGAACACAACAACCGCAGTCACATATAGTATTCTACAAATAGTATAAAAACCAAAATTTGATTTTAATAAACCATGTTGTCATCTGGTGATGTGATTATCATCAGTGTCAAACTTAGATAATTATAAAACTTACCAGATAAAGTTGATTCCAATAACTTTCTATGTAATAAAATATTACTACCACGTTTCTCTTGTGGATTTGGTTCGACGCGACTATTTTTCGAACCCAATGCTACCAAATCTCCAGGTAAGTATGCATTTTTCGATTTTCCTCCACGACTCATCTTAGACGAATAACTGCTACTTCAATTAATAACGAGTAAAATGCACGCCACAGCTAATGCTGAAAGGCCGAACGAAGTACGTATGGTTCAATGATTGTAACTTGTAAGAACATGGACACGCGTTGGAGCACAACTAATACCGCCAGCAAGCACTACATATTTAAATGTATAAATTTTTACTGTCATAAAAAGTATAATATGATAGTAGATTCCTACTATAATACATGAAGTAGTTACTGACGACTACTAAATGCCTAAATAAGTAGAAGTTTATAGTTAAGACGCCTTTACACCGTACTTTGAATGTCCAAATCCCAAGGTATTAAATAACTAAGTAATTATGATGCTGCTAATACATCACATTTCTCAAATCACAGAAACATAAATGTTTAAGTCAAGTACCTACTCAACATGCAATGACAGAATGTCAGAAACTCAGAACTCAGACTCAGAATAATTAATATTATCTTTGTCATGCAATAAGCAAATAAACAATACGTCATTTTCAACTATTTCATTGATAAGAAAGAGATGTGATAAGATCAGGCGCCCATGATTTAGAATTTAGATCACACTGATCACAGTCCTACTAGGGCACTATAAACACTAAACAGTATTAATACATAATATTATATTATTAATTAACATTTATAACAGTGAATTAAGTCCTATGTATTCCAGTATATTATAACATTTATAACAATGTGTAAAACCGTGTATAAGACAATTAAAACGTATGTAAGGCCGTACTGATCATAGACCCATTGATATATTGATATTATAAGATCAATGATAGACCTATTATCCATAATTAACTTATTAATCATTCACTTTAAACTGAAGATTACCTAAATTAATTGCTATTAACTAGCAGGCGCGACGTTGGTGGGCCATGCTCCTCCGAGAGTCTGGACATTATAAGTTAGGTACAGCCGGTACAGGGGCGGACTGGGATTAAAAATGTCACCGAGATTTAGAATTGTAGTGGCCACATCTATATACTGAATGATAGCACATAATTTTTTTTTTTTTTTTAATTTTGGCAACAACGGCCACATTAAGCACTGGCCCTAATTAGGTACCTATAAATAATTATTTATTCTAAGCTTCGCACATTGATTAAATATGTATATTTGGTCAATGCTTCGCAGGTATAATTATTATTGCTTAGATTGCAAATTAGTTTTCATACTGCTTTTGCTTTTGTGCATTAGATTAAAAACATGGTTGCGGTCGGTCATAAATTAGATTTTGAGTGAAGCGAGAATAATAATAATTTTATTATTGAATAGGTACATGTTTTTTCCTCTGTACCTATTAGCCTAAATGGGTTAGTAAGAGTTGAAAGTAGAATTTTGGACCAAAACTCAAAAGGATATTGTTCCCTCCTTTTTAATAGACAAATCAAATCCGCTACTGTTAAGTGTTTCTGGCCGATCACCCCCCTAAAAACCGGAAACCGCCACTATATGAAGTTAATGAAAATATTTTTGTGGAAATAAATACTGGTGGTTTCTTAGACTGTTGTGTATTATATTATTATGTTTTCTCATTTTCGGGTATTGATTATTTATTATTTTTAACAGTATGAAAATAATTTTTAAGAATTAACTTCAAAATAACCAAGTTAGGTAACTACTATAACTAAGGTTATTTTTAAATATTAAAACTATTTTATAATTAGTTAAATGTAGATATAATGCTGGCTTAAATTATTATTAAACCTAACTAAGATTTTATGAAAGATATCGGTTCTATCTAATTATTCTTATTGGTTAATAGAATATATACTTTAATATCCTCGGTTGCAGGTCGCAGAACGACCGTTAAAACTTTGAAAAAAGCGGCGAACTTTCATAAATGAGATAGTGCCACGAATTAAGATTATTTTATAATTCGTGGATAGTGCATTGATTCATAAGAAATCGAAAACTGGTAACCACGATTCGTGCTGGTAACTACCAATATGGAAATATTGTCAATCTGTTGCATAGAGTAGTTGTTTACTATTATAGTATTATAGTATACTTTTCTATCGTAGTATCATCTATATTCTATGGATCAGTAGTCAGTCAGTTGTGGTCGAATTAATAATATCTTCTATGAGACGAGTGTCTGACGTTCATTGATTACATTACCATTTATACGTTTTTAGATTTCATAGGTTGGTACGAAATTCAAAATTCTTATCACATACTTTATCTATAAAAAAAAACCGACAAATGATAATACTATGATAATATTGACTTCAATACTTTTTTATATAAATTATAAATGGTTTATAATAAATAATAAATTATTTTATAGACTGTGGCTTTCTGTCTCGATTGTCCGTGCTATAACTAATTAATACTATTATTTATTATATATTTTGTTTTATATGTTTTATTTACCTTTTTCTAATAATTAAAAAAAAAACAATTTATTTACTAAAAAGTAATAATTGTTTTTATCTAGAAAGTAGAAATTTCGTTAACCAAAAGCGTAATGAGTTCAGAGCTGGAAAAAGTAACTGAAGATATCGATCGAGCAGTTCATTTACTCGATTTACTTAAATCTAGATATTTTTTCTTGAAAGCTAAATATGATATAGGTAAAGTTAATTGTCTATTTTGTATCCATCATCAACATAATTTTTTTGTTTGAGAAAGATATGCATTTAACTCATTATTTTATTGTATGCATTGAGTAATGTTTAATTTTATATTAGAACAAAACATTTATTATTTTACATTATATTTTTTAGATCTTAACTCTCAAATAGCATATGCGTCTAAAGATAATCAATCAGATTACCAGCATTCATCTAATGATCTTCAGTCATTTATTATGCTGGAACTTCACCTTTTAGAATATGCTTGTACTTACGGTATTTATTCTATGAATATGTATGCAACTCGTCTAAAAACCAATTTAAATTACAATGAAAAAGACCATTTTTTTTTAAAGTAATACATTTTAATTAAATTATTTAGTTTTTACCTTTCTCAATATTAATTTACATTATTTGTTTTCAGACTTCTTAAAGATCACTTACGGAGCTTAATTGAAACTAATACAGATATTAAAAATCTTTCTGTGGATTCTTATGATAGCTTTACTTCATATATAAATTCATTCAAGGTATATGCCAATGTTTTGAATAGTGTTAATGAATCGAACATCACTATATTAAATGAAACTGATACAAACAAGTAAGTTTGAAAGATTAAAGATTAAATAAATTACTGTTAGTTATAATAAAAATGGTATTTTACAATCAAAAAATATTAACTATTATAATATATTATATATATTAATTTAATCGTGTTGTTATTTATACACAGTGAGTAATAAATTGGTATTTAAATCACTGGAGAATAAATTTCTCTCAAAATTGCTAGGTATTACATGTTACTATGTTGCTTAACTTATATAGTTCTTTAATCATATAATATGCTGTTAAAAATAAATATTCTATAAAAAATAAAAATGTTTATTAAACTATAAATATTTTGTGTTTAATTGTATTTTATCATAAAAAAACTTCTTGATAATAATTATAATTCATCCATGTGTTACAAGTTTCAGCCCAATTACTTACTTAGTGATTTTCATAGTTTTGGAAACACCTGATAATTTATTAGATTTTAAATGATTTTTTAGGTTCTAAACAAATCTTTTCATATTGAATAAAATATATTATATATGATAATTAAAAATAGTGTTCTATATTTTATAGGAAAAAGAATAAGCTAATGAAGAAAATTTCAAAAATAAATCTGATGTCAAATATTATTACACTATTTGTATCAGATTATATTACAGACTTTAAAACTGAAGAAGGAAGGGCAGCTTTGAATATGTCCTTAAAGTATAGAACTCCTAGAAGTATAGAATATTATACAAAAAAATGTAATTCAAAAAAATAAGAACTCTAAAAGTTTTAGTTTGTATATATTATAATGATTATTTTTATATGTATTAGGTACCTACAAATCGATAATAAAACACAAATGTATTTATTGTATTTATTTTTGTATTACACCTGTTTTATTTCATTTGAGTTGGTCATATTTCTAACATTTAATAACATAATCAATATTATCATTAATTCCTAATTATTTTAGTTTTAATAATGATTGCATAATATATTGTCAGCAAAAGCTTATAATTATATTGAAATAATAATAATTAATAAGTGCTATAAATTAAAATAATTATTAATTGTACAGAAAAAGTATTCATTTTTTTTTTCAAATGAAATACTTGTGTTAAATTTTAAAATTTTATGTGTATACTGTATATCAAAGAATGTTTTTTAATTTTATTTTACTAGACAGATGGAATCACTGGTATATTCCAATCATATTTTATATCTTATTTATTTATTAAAATATGGTTCTGTATTCCTTCTGTATATTATAATCTTAAAATATACTAAATAAATCTCACACTCCTACGATTAATATTTTTTGATGTTTAAAATATTATTACAATGTATAATATATCTGCATATTTTTTTTTTCAAACACATTTAGAAGGTTAATATTTTACAAAGAAACTGAAAACTACTAATCTGACACCCGAGACGGAGAATATAAAAAAATTAAATAATTAGTACTTTTAATGTAACACTTCTTTCTTCTTCCAGTAGGATAAATCTTAGGGAAAGGAATTTCTTGAACATAATATAGTTTATTGTTCAAATGTAACAATATTAGTTATTTTGAAAAAAAAGTTGTTTAAAATACCCTTAGAATTTTTTTCCTTTTAGTGTCACCACAATTGTTTAGACGAGAGTAAGAAATTGGCACTCATTTCTAAGATAAATTTTTTTTTTATTATTATTATTTATTCTACTCAAATCATGAACTAAGATGATTATATGATTATTATTTTAGTTCATGATAATGATCAGATTGTTAGTTGTAAATTTTAATGGTATGTCTAACCTACAAATTAAGATACATCTTAATTGTTATCATCATGGTCTAACTTGAGGTATTAAAATTGAAAATTGTATGAATTTTTAACAATAAAATAATTTTTGAAGTATTGATAAAATTTTAACTATGAACTATGTAAAGAAAAACATGTTACATATCATCAATATTTTAAATTTCTTTAAGAACCATGAATGAAGATAAAATAAATACTCTGTATTACATTTTAAAGCTTTTGGACTGAGAAATATTTATCTGAAGAAATAAAAAATGTTCTAATTTAATAACACAGAATAAAACTGTTTAGAAAATAATTTAAATTAAATCTTGTCTAGAATAGGCTTTCATATTTGATAAAATTTTGTTACTAGTAATTACCATTATCTACAAAGTTGAAGATAAACATAACTTCTATTTTGGTATAACTTTAAAATATATATGCAAAAAGAATAAAACATAAATCAAACATCATTGTTAAACCAATACATTCCCCAGTACCTAAGAATTTTTAACAGGTGTTCTATTAAAAAATATATATGGAAGTTGTAATTAAGTTTTATATACAAAATTGGTTCAAACTTATTTGATGCATTGATCAATAACATTAAATTAATAGAAATTATAAATAATGTCTAATTTAGATATCAGAATATCATTTAAGAGGTTTAGAAAGGTTGGATCTACTATTTTTTTTCATCATACAAATAGCTTAATATATTTATTCAAGCCGCGTACATAAACTGTAGATGGCAATAATCTTGAATATATTAACAAAAAAAAGTTTAAATATTTAGTAACATAGAACCTTATCATAATAATTTATAATTATTAATAAATCTAATGCCAAACCCATGTATAAAACACGACACACATATATTATGATATACATACTTATTGTCACCGAGCAAAAAAGTTGAAATGTATTTTATTTTATTTTTTTGCTTATACATTTTTATTAATGAAAAAAAAATATACGGTTATATGTTCCAAATTTCAGTCTTCAAATCATTTTTATTTAGGGCAAAACATTTGAGATATCACAGTGTTAAAAATTAATAATAATGTAAAATCCTAACATATACAAGTCTTGGTTGATATTTTATAACTGCATTTAATTTGATGAATGAGCTTCCCAAATTGTACTATAAACTATTATTATAGACATAGCAAGTTTAAATGTCAATACTTGTAATGAAAGATTATTAAATGGTTAATTTAATGTTTCATTCAAATAATGTCTTTAAGCAAAGTTTAAACTAAAATATTTAAATGTATTTACTATTTTATTACTAATATATAAAATAATATTTTCTTTTTTTAATATACACTTAAAATAATACATGATTTGTTTGAGATATTTTGGTTTTGCTTTAATATTAATTTTTCATAAAAATATTTATATAGTTACTCGCTGTAAATAATATTTATTTGTTTCTAAAATTTCTATTTGGTGTTTGTTAATTTAAAAATATAAAAATAAATAAACAACTATATAATATTTTTTTTTTAATTATTTTTTTTTTTTAATTATTAAAATATCAATGACTATATCCTAACAAAAATAATATTAAATTGTATACCATGTAAAAGCTAAATTTAATAGTTTCAAAACATTAAGATGTATACCAAGTTCTTACTGTTTGTAAGACTTGGATTTTGTTTTTAATCATAAAAATAAAAAACAATATAACATAATAATCACAATAATATAAATAATAATAATAATAATAATAAACATTTAAACTTGCTACGTAATACGTATTCATGTCAATTTCAAATTCATAATTACCACCATACATTTATATAATAAATGTAATTGAAAAAATTACTTTATGCATAATTTGAATAAACCAACATAATTGAAACCAATCGCATGGCATATAATTGGATACATGTCGTACATTGACACATTCCTAAATTTAAGTTAACAAATTAAAAGTATGAATGTTTCCAAACAACCAATAGGAAACTAATTAGTTACATGTGTATACAGCTGCCATACTTCAAGCTCATCCAAAATAAGAAAACAAGCACTTGTGTGATAAACAATTTTGATCTTTAGTGTTAAACTTTAATACAAACAAAAATAAAAATAAAATAATATTTCTGGCTAAGTTTTAACACAATCATATTTTTTTAACGGTATTTTAATAGATCTTAAATTTGAATACCAAATCCCCCCAACAAAAAAAAAAAAAAAACAATAAATCATTAAAAGTTATCATTAGGCTCATATCAAATAATGGAGCCGGTAACCAATGTTAAGACAGTAAAAAATTATAAATGCACTGAGTTTTTAAACATTGAGCGAACCATTAAGTGATTAGTCACTGATTTTTCTATCTCTTTTGTGCTATGGAACTAATTTGGGTTTTATAAAAATTGTCATTTAGAATAATTATACATTGTATTTAAAAGAAATAGAAAAAAAAAATAATAATATTATAAATAATTGATTGCTCACAGGCAAGAAGAATCTGGGGTCGCAGTTCTAATCAACACTGGATTGTGTTTATCATAGTCATGCACCAGATCTTTAATATGAGACAATTTATTATGAAGATAGTCAAAACGTGTTTTAGCTGCTTGATATTTATCATCATGTTTTCTTTCATTATATTCTTGTAATATTTGGTTTTCTAAAATCTAAAAAGAGAATTTAAATTATTAAATTAATAAACCCTAGAGCAAATAAATAATTTTACCTTATATTCATTTGAACCTTTAGGATAAAGCAACATACGATCTTTTAACTTAGCAAATTTATTTCGAACAGGATCCATAATTTCGGCCAGATGTTTATATTCTTTATGACATTTCATGAATTCTGATTTATATTGCTTCTTTTGCTCCTTGTTTGTTATTCGTACAAAATCTCTGAAAATAGATATAGATATTTTAAAAATCTAACATTTTCACGAAAAAAAATAATTATTTTACTCTTTTAAGAATATGCATAATTTACTTACTGAATATATTTTGGTATTGGATTAGTATGAGAAGGTGCATGAGTAGGTGATCTTATTGTTGACTGAGTACTAGATACAATTGGTGGAGGACTATTTGATAATAATTTTTTCTCAGGCGATGGTCGTTTAAAATGTGATATACGCAATCTTTTTGTCTGGAAACCATCAGCACTATTGTAGTAACCAGGCCTTTTGTTACCATGCACATTATTAGGAGGACTACTGGGGACAGTGCTACTTGGAGATTGTTCACTGCTGCCAGAGCTTCCAGTATCACTCAATCCAGGAGGTGTTAAATTTTGAGGCTTTCGTCTAAATATTAAAATATTGTTTAGTATAAAAATATTGTTCAAGTACATTGTTCAGGGTTCAGATTAGACTAATTTATCAATACCAAACTAATTAATAAAAATGTAAATGACTTATAACAATTATTTCAAATTATTTATTGGCTATGTAATATAGCAAATATGTACTTTATTTTATTTTATTATAACGAAAAATAATATATTTTACAATTGCTGTTATAATTACTATTTCTTATTCCATTTATAAATTAACATATAAACAGAAGATATCATTTGTTTACGGAGAAACATTTTTTTAAATAAATAAATAATTTATATAGATCATTTCTTCTAAATAATTAGGAATTTTTAAAGGCGCAAGTAGAACCAATTTTTCAGGAGAACTAAAACCTTCATATTTTTTGCTAATTAAGATATATGAAAATTTCTCCAACACTTCTATCAATCTGGCTTGTTTACAATTTTTTGGTAAATATACACATAAATTTATATCAATATTTAGTCAGTATAAGTCACTAAGCATGCTACTCTTATTTTAGTTTCTGAGAGGAGTGATGAATGTATTGATTATTAAAAATGGGAGTAGTTTCTGGTATTAAATTTGATTTAAATAATACTTTAGGTGGAAATTTATAAAAATTAATATATAAAATATATCATATACAACTTTACTTACCGTTTTAATACAATATGATCTTGACTACTATAAAATGGCCAGTCTTCTTGTACATCATTCCAAATATGCCTTAATAGATAGTATACATTATCTTTTGCTTGTGCTACATGACTAAGAACTGACATAATTTGTGTTCTATCTTTATCTTTTAAACCATCTAAAAAATATAAAATTATTAATTAAAATAAACATGTTAAATTAACTAACAACTTTAACAAACCTCTATTTAATATACTAATTAATTCTGGTTTCTTGTATGGCCTTAACGCTAAAAGATGAATAATTCTATCTCGTAATGGTTTTTTACTAATATCTGATGCATGATTGGCTGGTGAAGGGATATGCGGGGGTATAGGTTTGGAAATTATAGGTTTTGGAACGTTATTTGTAATATTAACATTATTATAAGTATTATTATTATGACGGCTAGCTCTTATTTGAGCGGGATTTTTTCGAATTTTGCGACTAAGAGCTGATTTGCTGTCAAGTTCAATTTCCCGTGTACTGTAAACAAAGAAAAAAATAAATATAATTACAGTTATAATTTCTACGGATATTTATGAAAGAATTTTTATTTTTAGTTAATTTTTATTTATTAAATGTTGGTTATTGTAATTATTTATTAGAATAAACACTTCACATACAAATTTCTTTTTAACATATAACATAAAGTTTTAGTAATAAAGAAAAAAAAAAATTAAATAAATAATAACAATACCATGATTTCTTATGTAATTCTTCGACAGCAACCATTCTATGTCTAGTAGCTTCATATACATCATCATTTGCAAGTACTCGTATATGTCTATTCAAGGTACCAACATATTCTAATGATCTATAAATAAATAAAATATTTTATACTTTGGCTACTATAATATTATTCATGTTTATTAATCAATTGATAAATAATACTTAATGTAAACTTTTTATAAAATACCTTGAAGTATTTTGACGAATACATTCAAAGCTACTCCGGGGAGCAGCAATATCATTATTGGATAAACTAAAGTCAAATGTATAATTTTTTGATATGCTCGGTACGCATAATTGCTGTAATGATAAATATAAATATAAAATTAATATCTTTTGTAATTATTACTTATAGTACGAAAATGAATACTTACGCCTTCATTGCCTTTAAATTGTATTCTAGGTTTTGGAAGGTTTTCTGAGTTACCCTAAATAAAATGCACATGGATTAATATTGATTACATTAAATATATACAATTTATAAACAACTAATTTTACTACCGTGTCTGAATTGTGTAATTAAAATATAAATCATGAATGGATTGGGTTAGACCTAACACCTAGAAGTATTAAGTAGGCTGTAGTTATAAATTAACCAAATGAAGAACTATAGTGAATTAAGACTAAAGGATTAAAGCAGATCATAAATTTTTTATAAATTTTCAAATCAATGATTCATTTTAAACTATAAAAAAAAACAAGTATAACTGATTATTATTTATTATTAAACCAGCATGGTTCATTAAAAGTAAATTTAAATCTCTTATCTTGTTTATTATTAAAAGTTATAACAATAGTAAACAACTAAGGAATGATAAATCTATAATTGATTCAAGATCAACATAATACGTCATTGCTTATTAAAATCGTAACAATAAATTATTTTTTTGAATACAGGTGCATTAAGTACAGTGCAATGCACATATTATACAATTAAACCATTTAAGTATTGCAAATAGTTAAACATGATTAAAATCACCGATAATACATTTTTTTTTTAAATAAATAAATTCACAAAATGTTTAAATTACTGTATAATATACTAAAATGAGTAAAATGTATTGTTTTTATTGAATTCATTAATTGTATCTTTAATTTCTTGTGCTAAACACGAATTACTAACATGTTACCTTATTTAAAATATAGAGTAGATGACGCGCGAAACTATAATTATATTTTTGTTTATTTTTAACATAAACCAAGGAATGTTTTAGTATTATTTTCTCGGTGCCCGTAGTTAATAATATATGTTAAGTCTTGCTATATAAATGTAAATATATAATATTATTCACTACGTTTACCTATCTATACTCTATAGGTATTATAATAAGCAATATTATTTTTTTAAATTATTTTTATTTTTCCGGTTAAATGTACAGCTAATACCGACCGTATATGTTCGTTTATATCGCATCGTGTTTTAAAATAACATTATCTTTGCATTAAACAAGGGGGACACGTCATTTGTAACGAATAAAACATTGTTAAATGTTTGACATGTTAATAAATATATTAATAATAATAATGGATGTCAAATTATTATTGGTAGGTCATTCTCAGGCTTCACACAGGTAGCTCTGTGAGAGAGCTGGCCTATTGACGTGTATGACCCAAATACCAAACTCTTAGTCTGTAACAGCAGCAATAGTACATTATATATACATATAATATATAAATATATAAAAAATAGTATGGCAGCAGCGGTAGTAGCGAAACTTTCACTTTTTGTCATACAATTGGTCCTGACCTTGTCCTCAACGTAGACAAATATTTAAGCCTTGCCTTGTGTATTAATTGTATTTATTCCAATTATGCCATTTTAGAATAACCACTAATAATAATAATAATAGAGTAAAACAGTTATTGCGGAGACAGTCATAGATTTTGAATAATTGATGTTGTAAAAGCAATCGTAGAACCGAAAATGAAAATAATTACAAATATATGAAGCTCGGCCCTTACATAATATTTTAAAATTATTTTGTAAGTATTATTATTTTCTTTACAATCATTATATTATGTAAATCATATTATTAGTTAGTTGTCTTTTAAGTAAAAATCAAAGACCATTTCATCAAACTTTGTTTGGAAAACTCGACATGGTTAGATATGCATATCGTAGATTCCTAAAACTATATTTGAACGCGTATTATTATTATTATTAGAGTACCTACGTACACATTTTTATTTGTTGCGTATTACTAATGTTCCACATGAAAAAGCGGGTGAAAGTACGAGTGCTTAAGACGAAAGGATAATTATGTTACATACATATACAATAATGCTGCTCTACAGCCAGTTAAAACCAGTTTTTATTAAACCATTACTATACAGTATAGAGAACACAAAATAAGTTCTTATCATAAAGTTTTAGCCCAGATATAATTTTATTATTTTTACTGGGATACCTTGAAATTAAATAAATATTTACTTGAACAATATTATGGGGACTGTTATTGAGACCTGCAATTGTTCAACAAGTAAATAATAAACAGAAAATGCCTAGAATATAATAAATTCTAGTTTTATATAGTTATATTGAATTATATTTAGAAATTTAGAATAAAATAATGTTTAGTTTCCTATGTAACAAACAACAGGGCAAAAAACTCTAATTAAAAGGATGTTACTCGTTCGTGTATTTAAATAAATATACAAATCTTGTTAACTTGGTTTTATCAATGATAAGTAAACCAAAAACAGGAAAGAATTTTAGGTTTTTTTTTGTGAACTGTTCAAGTTTAGCCGAGTTTAGCTGAATTCGCAGTGAAGAACTTTTAAAACTTTAGACATCAATTTAACTTTATTTAATAAATAAATCCAGGATCCAGTGTAAAAAACTATTTTGTATGGGCCTACAATAATATTTTCACTAAATCTTAATTTCATGGATTTCATACGTTTACGAAAACCAAATTAATTAGTTGTTTATACTTTGACCTTCATTTTATTTCGTCAACATTGTCGATAAGCCAGCTGACATTGTACGGAAAAAATTAAGTACAAACATAATTCACCAATGCCACTGAGTTCTGTGCACTTAACTACTATTTTTAGGTTTTCAAAAGACAATCTATAATATACAGATAGATATCCGATAATAATAAACATAAATCAAGTATTACTATATAATACTTGAATCATTATGAAAAATGATAAATAGGTAAATGTTCAGTTCGTTTTATTTGAATAGTAATACTATTTACGATGGTTGTAATAAATTATTAAACCATAACAATGATATAGTTATTACGTTTTATGACTTATGAGTTTTTGATATAACCGATGTGGGTAATATATTCTATTCTGTGGTAATATGTAGCTAATCTGCCTAATCTATTACACACTTTACAAACTACTGTTTTCTATTTTTGATAGACAATATTTTTATTTTGCATAGCCACATAGATATAAATATGATAACACCTATTTAATACACGCTTAATTAAATAAACGATAAAGAATACATATTTAATAATAAGTCTAGGAAGTAAGTTTGAAAACAGTTTTTGTCGGGGTTTTTGTAGTCATGTTAATGGTAAATATATTTTACAAACTCAATTTTATACGAAAAACAAAAAAAAGTATCTGTGTTTAATCCGTTATACACTTATATCGGTGTTTTAAATTGAAATATTTTCAACATTGTTGCCAAATTGTATTTGAAGAGAAAAACGAGTTTCGGAAACAGAATAAAAATGGTTAGGTTAAATTAATAGACGAAAAAATTAATTTTTATAACGGAATTAATTCATTTAAAAATAATATTGAAGGACAGTGAAGTATCTGTTTGTATATAAAATACAAACCGATCTTTTTACAAAAATTCAATTGTATTAAATTTATCCATAATAATATATATAATATGTCGATCCAATATGAGTTTTATAGTATATTATAATTAACTAGGTAAACGCATATAATTTAAGTATAAAATATATTACCTATATAACATTTTTTAATTCAGCATTTCTATTAACAGGTTTTTTAATGTTGAAAAATAATTTTGTTAGAATTCAATATTTTTTAAATAGGTATCCTAGTGTTACAAGAAAAAAAAAGTTAAAATAGTTATCTCCAGGCGCATTCTAAGAATTTTTATTCAAGCGAAATGGGGGAGGTTTACAAATATATTTTGCTATTCTACACAATTACCACTAATTTTTAATAATCATTTTATTTTTCAAAAAAATTTCAGTAATACATTTTTAATACAATAATAATGTATAATCTAATATAAAATTTTTTTTAGGGGCTTAGCCCTAAAAGTCCCACTTGGATGCACCACCGCATGACTCTTATGTTTGCATTGCATAAACTAAAGAAATTGATAGCTAGATTTTATAAAAAAGCTGTAGTTTTTTTTTTAGGAGAATATATAATATGTAACTTATAAATACTTAACAATTCCCTTCTTAGTGGCTTATCCAATTTTTTTTTTTAATTGGGAAAATGTATATTAAAAGTTTATTTTAATTTAATGTAGTTCATAATATACCAAATAATTAATTTTAACAAGTGTTTTGAAAATTTTAATAACTTAATATCAAACAATCACATTATTATTTGTAATTTTTAATTTTAGTATAGAAGACTTAAAAGTAAAGCAAGAACTTGAGAAAATTATACACTTAAATCTTCTTATGTAAAATGTAATTGCTAATGAATAATAATTTTCTGTTTAAATGTATATTAAAAAAAAAAAAATGTATTATATTTTTTAAAATAATAGAGTATACTTCCTTCCCAGAGTAGATTGTTGATTGTTGTTTAGAATAGTTAGGTTATGAGTAATTCATATTATACAAAAATATTAACTTCATATTTAAAATTAATCCTCATAGATAGTATAATTTAAGTTATATTATATTAAAAAATATAGAATTACCTAGTTAGGTAGGTATATAAGTGTTTCAAAAACGTTTTTAAACAATAATGTTACCACTATTAATTTTGTTACTACTACACTATTTATACTGGTTTTTTATAAGCTTTTTAACTCTAATGGCTAACTTGAATCTGTAATACTCATAAAAAACCATTAAAAATCTATTATTACACCAAAAAAATCATAATGATGTAAAACATGAAGGTTAAATTGAAAATATCAATAGACCATAAGAGAAATTAACCAGCCCAAACTAATATTGTTCTTCAAAATTAACATGATACAATATTATTCTGGATGTATGTTGCACGAATACTGTAGAAAATATTTAATAACTAAAAAATAAAAATAATTTTAAATAGATATTATATAATAAACACATTTTTTTGAAAAATACTCTTTTTGTCATCGTTTACCTATACTAATCACCGCTAAATTATTTGAAAATAATAATTGAATAGCTAACAGCACTGAATATTTGAAATTTATATGATATTGTGACTATTGTGTGGTACTTGTCATTTTTAGATTTTTAAAAGATTGTTTCTCATTTTATTTAACAGGTACTGTTAAATATAAATTTTAGACACAGTGATATTATTAAATTTAAAAAGGAAGAAAAATAATATTTTATAAAATTAAAAATAAGTTAAATAAAATAGGTACTAAACGTAGATAAATTTAAGAGGTAGATTGGGAGGTATGTTGTATAAGGTCTAGTAATAAGAATTCTAAAATAAATTAATAATACTAAATAAATAATAAGTAATACCTAAGTGATATTTTGCACTTTTATATTCTCTGATTCACATATTAAACTGGCCTAGTTTGTCCCTCAGTATGTAATTTAGTTATAAAAATACCTAATAACCTAATTCTAACTATTAAAATATTATCAACAAATTGCCATAAAACTAAATTATAAATACTTAATATATTCAGTGGGCATCTATTAATAGAATCAAAACACTTTGTACCAACATGATTACATGAACTCCTCACTGTAATATTAAACAATTTATTTAAAAAATACAATAGCTATACCCACATAAAATTAGTTGTGTAAACGATGAGGTTGAAGAGTAATTACACTCTAAACAGTCTAAACATCTAAGGGTTTGCAAATATTGATTGAAATATTATATATTATCTAAAAAAAATATATTACACCTAAATCCAACACTTCCTTTCTTTACATAACACATAGAAACAAAAATAATTTTTATTCATCCAGTTTATATATTAAGAAAAATATTCCTATTATGATTTAAATATAATGCTGATGCTATAAAATAAAATAAAGTACTTGGTAAAATAGGTGTAACATGAATTTTGACCAACTATAAGTAATTCATAAAATTTGTTTTAATGTTATAAAGGAGCTATAAATCATTAGAAGAGATAAAATTAAATAGTTAATTATTATATGATTACCTATAGTTTTATATAAAGAGTTGATAGCAAATGGAAAAATATTACAAAAATTATAATATTTTTTCATTCATTTCCTTATGGAAAGATAATTTCGAGGATAATTTTAAAAATATTACAGTTTTAATATTTTTGGAGTAGTTTTAATTGGATTCTTACAAATAAAATATTACATTTTTAAGTTAAGTTTATAAATCTTCTTTAAATTTTCAAATTCAGAATAGATGAAATAATCCAACATTTTTTTCAGTATTGATAATATACAAGAAAAATTATTCATGAAAAAATATTATACTATAATAGATAATTTATTCTAATTAAGTAATTTCTTTTTCAGTTTTAGTCAATAGATATTAGATAAATACCTAATGAATTCATATGTGTATTTTTAAATTTTACTACACTACCTAGTTTATGAAAGTACCTATGTGGCAAATAATTATTTATGAGGATTTAATATAATTGTTTTGTTAGAAAATCTAGTTTCATAAATAATATAAAAGTATATTTTTGAGCATTAATACACAAGTATCTTTTTTGAAGAATTTGCTACATATGATAATAGAGGTAATTTTACTGTTTTATGTACTATATATAATTAAATGTCTTTTAAATAGGTATGTAATATTAAAAAGACCAACCAGACTGTTGAAACAATTTATTGCTATAGTTATTACACAGAGTATTTTTATTCAAACATTAAAAATAATTCATATACCTAATGAAGATTGTAAAATGTTTGTTACATAATCATTCGAGAAGGTCAGAAGGAAGGTAATATAAAGTATCTTATTTAGATCTATAAAATAAAAATGTTTTTAGACAAATGTTTTAAATTTCTTTATTAGCAAACATTTAACAAACTAAATTAATAGTTTTTTTTAGGTATAAAAGTACAAATGTGTTGAACTACCTAAAATTTAAATATGTACTAATATTAATTTAATAAAAATTTAGATATACTCAAAATTAAAAACCAAAATAACTTGATAATAAATTGGTTTAAGAGGCACAAATATATAAGAAATGTATCTATTACTAATTTATTTTTAATTATCTAATAATATTAATAGCCACTCGAGGGAAAAAATATAAGTATTAAAATTTACTGTTCAGTTAGATGAGGTAGTAAAATTTTATAGATTTAAAAAATAATATGTTAGGTAGTTAACCTATGTAGCTATACAACTTGGTAAGAAGTACCTAATTTGATTATAGGTATAATAATTAATTTTATTTCAATTATAGTTGTTAAAAAAAAGCATGAAGACCATGAAGTAAACATTAAGTCTAACAAAAATTCAGATCTAATTACATGTGTTAAACCAACAATATAATACTGTTAAAAAAAAAAAATATATCTTATAAAATATTGTCAATTTGTAAGTATAAATTAGATACCTAAATAATGCCAGTTTAAAAACTGATAGATATAAATTCAACTCTAGCAAGAATACTAAGACTATAAACAGCAGATTTGAGTTATACGAGTTTATGACATCAATATGTGAACAATAATGAAAACCAGCTGTTTGAAGCATTGAGATACATTTGGCTCAGAATTAATGGACAGACATTTGCTTAAACCAATAGACTATTGGACATTTTCTTATAGAATAATTTTGGCATATAAATCAATTGTGGAAATAAATATAAAAAATAAAAACGAGAGGTGTGTTGGCAGCTGAAATCGATTTCAAAGTCAAGCAAACGGTGGTCGATCAAAGTTGAAGACCTATTGTGTTGAGTGTCAAAAATCGGGGTCGCAGAGGTAGGTTAGGTACTCGGAACGAGTGGTGAGAGTTGGTGTCCTGGGCCAAAAAATCGGAGGACCGAGTGGATGTGTGGACGTGGCCAGAAGGAAATGAGTCGCGCGGGACGAGCGCAGGAGAAATCGCGTAGGCGACGACCGAGAGGACAGAGGGGCCCCAAAATAAGCGAAAACAAACGATCGCCGAGAGAAAATATAGTCGCGTAATTCGCTAAAAGTTCGGCACCTAAGTCTCGTTCTTGGTGAGAACTTCTTACCTGTTGACAGCACCGTAGGTAATCCTCAACGGCCTTCAGACAGGAATCGGTCAGCTTGACGAAGAACAGCGTTTTGTTCTTGCCCGTCCTCTGTTTGGGCATAAGGCCATTGTTCTGGTTCGACGACAGACTGTATTGCACCCCGGCGGTCAAAGCGGACATCGCGGCCGATATGTCGTGGCGACTGGCGACTGTTTGCGGGCGCGTTCTCGGTACGCGGTCGGCGTCCTCTCGTCGTCGTCGATAGAGAGAGGAAAATGATTTCTTTTCGGGGAAAAAAAAAATTAATTTTTTTATTATTATTACTATGATTATTATTATTATTATTATTATTACATCTACAGACGAATCATAATCGCAACAGCGACGATCGCGGACATGTACGCATAGGGAAAAGATTACGAGACTACTATTAATTATTATATTAAATACGAGTTGTATTACACTACTTCGATAGCTGATGGTAATGGTACGAGATACCAGGTGCACACGGGACCGTCGCGCTGATACGCATACACCTGGGCCTCCCGGAGTAGTGACGTCACGGACGTACGATGTCTATAGGACGGCCAACGATTGCTCCATAGACGACGTCGCGCAACATAGAATCAGTGGCGGCCAGCTGCTGCTGCGGTTGCTGAAAGTTGACGCAATACAGCAGTGTTTTGTGATTACGTTGCCACCACAGCCATTTGTCCTACCGTCGATTACTGCCACACTGCCACAGTGTCACTATTGACACTACTACCACAAAATAAATGAGATTTATTACATTTATACTGTGCTACTACCTACGAAATATTTACTAATAATCAATGTTTACGCAACATCACGACCGTTATCGGCCCGGTCCTTCGGTTGTAAATAATACAAGGATTATAAAATGTGTATATTATACTGCAGTACCGCAGGATTTTTCCCCATTGCCCTAAGCAGAACGTGTTGGCAAATTATATATAGGTACTCAAAATCAATGGGGGTAGAATCGTCAGGGTAATTTATTCGAGATCAACAAGTTTTACTTATCGTTTTGATATTTTACGATCTTATAACTATCTACAGGATTAAAAACTAACAATTGATTACAAAAATCTTAAATATAATTAATATTTTAACATATTCTTGTTTTTTTTTTTTTTCATTCGTTCAAGTAATTGCACTGCCACACTGGTATATATAAACTGAAACGATAATACAATAGTATTGTATATATATTAGTATATTGCTACCCCATAAGTGTTAGGTAAACTTCACTAATGGTAAATTTCCTGATTCTCCGCGATTTGGGTTCAAGCAACCGCACTGTCATGTCCCGTTAGAGCAAATTCCAATTTACTTATGCTGCAGTGATTGACATTACTCATATGCGACAATCGTACGAAAAAATTCGGCAAACGCATACGATCATAGGCCGTACTGTCGTCCCAAAGCACCCCTTCAGAGTCATCGAAACGTCACTGGGAAATTAGGCTTGAAAAAAATTTAAAAACGGTTTACCGAGGGCCGTATCCACGGTTTTATGTATATGGAATGTAGGACTATAGTTTCTTTCTTTATTTCCATTTCTTGCTCAACATGTGCGGCACAGTGGGGAGATCAGCCGGTGGTTTATGACCAGGTGTTAGAGCTGGGAGCTATACTATCGTATGTATATAATATTTTACAGGGGTGAGTATTATTATTATTTTATTCCGTACCCCACGAAGCCCCCACAGTAATAATCGAATAATAGCTGTATATATAATATATATATATATATAACTGTCGTTATAATATATTACATAGAGCGACGGACTATTATTGTATGGTAATATACGCCATAGACAGCAGGGTCTTAAAAATCTCTGGAAAAAATATTGGGGGTAAACATATACATAGGTTTAGAATTGCAGGATACTTGGGGCGAACAGTTTTGTGAATATTATTTTAAAGTCAAAGTTTTCCTAGGTTAAAAATTTTAAAAATTGAATACATATATTAATTTACTTATAGTATGTGTGCTTGTATTTTTAACAATTAGTATAACATATTTTTTATTTATACACAATACAAACGAATTATACAATGTTGTTATTGTTATGTTATCTCAATCAGGCTTAAAATATATCTATACGTAAATTAATGTAATAACTAATAAATAATAATTATAATTATGCTTAACGCACAAAATATGTATAATACGGAGATTTGTACTTATATAGGTAATATGCCATATTATAATCTTAATGTGTTTTAACAATTGTGGTATTCACCACTCGATGACTCTTTCCAGCAACGAGCAATTGAGCAACCCCTTCTACGTGACATAACACTACCTATATGTCTATATAACATTATAACATAACATTAAACAGAGTGAAACATTTAATAAAAACATTTATTTGTAGTGCATTTTTTAATCTTATAAAAACTGTTTTTATGTACATAGTTTGGAGTAAACATTTTATAACACTAAATTAAAAAACAATTATTTTTATCGGTGGTTTTTAATTTTTTTTTAATGACAAGTCAATAACCTATATAATATTTGTATATATATTATATTATACATGATCAGAAACAGCTGAATATTAGACTTCTATAAAAATGCTTAATGTTTAAAAATAATTTAATAAAATTAAGTTTCAAAGTTTAGATAATCAGCGACATTTATACATTATAGGCATATTTTATAGCAATGTAACGTTTTTCTTATAAGTAATATACTGCATCTATTATTTTAATAAACTGGTACTATTGAAATATCTATAATGTTAATAATAACAAACTAATTATTAAGTGTTTATTCAATATTTATACATCAACAATTTCAAAAAAAAAAGAATTTTGTCTCTGATTGTGAATTAAAAATAAAATATTATAAAAATACTTAGAAATGCGTAACCATTGATAAGGATTACATTATATACCTATAGGTATGTATATATATATATATATATATATATTATATTATATTATATGTACCATTTACGTATAATAATACGTATATTATTGCACATAATATCTATTATTTATATATTATATGTACTTATGTATATATAATTCTATCGAAAGCGTAAATGATTTTTACTCTACAGACTATACAATAAAATATACCTATGTAATAATATAAATCTGCGCACGCTACGTTGACTATAAAATAATAATAGTTATAAAAGATATTGTGCATGGCATGTATAGGTATCGCGTTATACTTGGATTTTTATCTACCTATCGGTACACGATTATTCAATCAAGGAGCTCGTAAATCGTTTGAAATTCCAATCTTGATAAATAATAATAATAATAATGAGAATGATTTGCGATATTCTGCCGCAGTTATATACCTACACACAACATAATATACTATAATGTAGGTATATATACACCGTGCCGTGCAGATATTCCAATAAAAGACACACGTAACTCCCTCTATAACCCATCTACCAGTCGCACAACCAGTTATAAAAATATAATATATTCGTCTATATTAAATTTAATACTTATACATTTATTTATGAAACGACGTTTTTTACGTATATTTCATCATTCCAATAATACTTATGTATATACATGAACCAACGATGTGGATGTAATTATATACACGTAAGCATATATATATATATATATATATACGCAGACGCCTGACGCGTGAATAGGTATATACAACACGGCTGACTGTGTATATTCGTAGTGGGGGAGGAGGTTCCGGGTTCAACCCCCCCACCTAAAATGTCTTCAAAACGATAATTTGTTTTTAGTGTATGTTTGGTATATAGACATACACTATATACATTACCTATACATATTATGTAGGTTATATGTGATTTTTTTTCATCATAAGACTTCTCGCCACATACACCTCACCCAACTCACCCCCATCTAGAAAAAAAGACGGATATTACCCGTGGTAAACAATCGACTTCGTCACAATAGGTGTAACGTGTAACTATAACTAATATATAATATATATACCTATTATACCTATAGCAAAATAATAAATAGTAATATATGCTAATATGTATAACATTTCTTATATTACCTATATTGTAATAATAATAAAATATTGCACCTATATTTATATCGAATACGGCGACGATGTTCCTATACCTATATAAAATACAATATTAATTACTACTATATGCGCGTAACAATGAAGTTTGATAAACAATAAGTATATTAGTATATATTAATTATCTTAACGACTTAGCCGAAGTTAAGTGTATTTAACATGTATATATACATAGCCACATAGGTATAGTTAGGAATTATTCAATTTTGATATGATAATACTCATAATATGATATAAATAAAATTATCTTATTGCAAGCACCAATGCACCATCACACTATAGTTTATATAATTGTATTATTTTGCACATGATGAGTATTTTATGCATGATTTATGTATTACATCATATATATATATATTATATCGATGACAAATTATTTAGGTGTAATACTATAATAGATATGCAAGTAGTGCATATTAACGAATTACGAGTTTAAAATTAAAACTATATAATTGTTAAATGTTCTAACTTCTTGAGACAAAAAAAAAAATGATAAACATATTAATATTAAATTAATGTCACTAATATTAATTTACGAACATTCAACCTAATTCCGTTATAGTAAAGATGCGATAATTACCCGACAACAGTCAGCTAACATTTGACTATACATCGTTTTGAGTGGTAGAGCTGACGTGTCGTGCCTGTGTATATTATTATATCAATAGTTTTCTTATCTTGTGTATAGGACTTTTATATTATAGGCATTAATCATTATATAACATACAGTTACCTATATAACTAAGGGTTATTTATTTATAACTGAATATGGGTCATTTTTTTTAGGCGTCTACTTAAAAATAAGTTTTACCTAACTATTACAAATTAAATTATAAATATTTTTAAAAATACGTTATTTTTATAATAGGACATAAGGGAATATAATAAAACGGTAATCCTATTACTATTTTTTTTTTTTTAGTCAAATATCGATTATGCGTAGTTAATTATTCGTAATTTTATAGCTGCTTTAACTTTAAAAGTTTGGTCTACAGACTAGAACTGATAGGAGTACGTGAGTATGTGTACCTACGCCACTCATCACGATTTATATAGGTATCCACATTGCTACCTATGGTGTACCTACACCATTTTATTTCTCATCTTAAACTTTAATAACAATTATAAATACTAAAACGCATGGCTATATCAAGAATAAAATGCTATGTATTGCACTATCTAGCTTATAGGTATATAGGTATATAAGAAAAATATTCCATAGTGTAAAATTCAAAATATCGTCTACATCGCCTAAATTTAGTAAAAACTGTGAAAACAAAGTCACGTAATTTTTTTTTTTTTACAATAATGGCAGAACATAAAAATACTCTTAACGTTTAGAAGTTACAAAACAATTATTCATATTTATTATACTATTATTCGTCCAATAATAGAATTACCCTGTATATATTATGCACTTCACACGCACTGCTATACGGTATTTTTTTACACGCGAGATACGACTACGCGAATCATATCATTATATCAGACGACAGACACCATAATACGTATCGATCGACGAGGAATCATACTTATACATTTACTTATACACCATAATAACATTAACGTACTACGACACTGCGTATTATGTTTAGCCGTATGCTCGTGTAGTCGAATATAGTATATAATATGTATTAAGTAGGTATTATAATTTATAACAATAATGGATATATATTGTAATACTGTAATAGTTTCCTACCTACATTTAAATATATTTCCCTAAACGCGCGCCAACTCCAAACAATGATTTTCTTTCATTCTGATTGTTTTGAGTGTTTTGACTATTATTACAACTTATAAGTATCTACACATTAGGTTTGTTATTTTACAAGACGAAATTATTGGGTACCTATAGGTACTAGTATTATTCTAAAATATCCGTATTGTCGTTTTTCGATTTTTTCTTCGGACTACTGCAGTACTACCTATATGTATAGTATAGGTATTGATTTTAACTCATAACTTATAATACATAAAATAGATATTTAATATGAGTTTTAACCCGGTCGGTATTGGTGATAATGATAAATTTAGAATCAATAACACGCATGGGCGTCCACAGCTAACATTTTAAGAAAAATAACGAAAAAAAATCTTAAATTTAAGGTAAATATAAAAGTGTTATGTTATTTCATACATATAGATATCATTATAAAATACATGCTATAATTATATTCGTGTAGCTGTTTTTTTAGTGATGTTATACATAACTGTAGCCTGTAAGTCAATAGCCCGATACTCCTATAGAAGTAAGCCACCCACAAATGTTCGATTGGTATGATTTGTCTGTTGTCACTTGTCATCGTCTATATACCATTGATATAATATAGGTAAATGATACATATGTCATATACAATTATTATATATTATAAATTATAATATTCAATATTGTATGTTATATTGTTATATGTTATGGTATGTATTATGTATTAATTGAATATAATGAAGGTTAAAAAAAGTCCAGATTATAGAGAAATTAATATATAAGGGAGTAACTGAATTGGTTCCCGTTTGAAAAAGGCATTTTATTAATTTTAGCCGTATTAATTCCGTTTCAAAAAGGTACCTAATTTATTAGGTTGAGCCGAGTTGGTTCCCGTTTGAGTTCAGGTTTAATACCTAGTTATAATTTTTATTTTTAATAATTGGTACAAAATATAATTTAGATAGTATAAAGTATAAATGTGCCTATACGGCTATACTCTATACCAGGGGCGGCCAAACAGTCAATCGAGGACAATTTCAAAGTCGATCGTGTTAGAATTTATTTTTAGGGCTACTCGCGCTATATGTTTCTCAACAGGTGTGGATCTAGAAATCACAAAGGGGGGGCTTATTATCAAAAAATGATAAATAAAGAATTTGTTATAAATATTTTTTAAAGTTATTTCATTTTATATAACTTAAAATACGGCCACAGGGGGGGGGGCTAAAGCCCCTTAGCCCCCTCAGATTCGCGCCTGTTTCTCAATAATTATTATAGTTATTCAATAATAAAAAAAAATTTCTATGGAAGACGAAGCTCAAAGGTGAAATATATTTTTAGTAGACCGTGACCAAAACAGTTTGGCCACCCCTGCTCTATAGTTATAATTGTTATAATATTGCATAATAGATTATTGGAGAGTTAACAAATTATCGTTGATACCCTTTTTGTTTAATATATATTAAACATTAATATTAATATACTATGTACTTATATCGCTGTTTGGGCAATGGATTTATCGTATTTATACTATGTACGTATGACGTAAAATTGAGAGGGAAAATGTGCTTACAGGAATCAATTGCTCAACTTTATAATATAACCTACCTTTTTAAACGAGAACCAATTTGACATGCGGGTTTTGGGCTCGGGAACCAATTCGGTACCAGCTGTATGTAGACCATGATACTAGGTCTTGGACAAGGCCATATACGATATACCAAATCGTAGAGAGGATGAAAAATAAAGATTTAAATTTAAAAGTAGGTAGGGGAAAGTGGGGTAGTTCCTGACGATAGGCAAAACCGTATGGTAAGGTTTTCTGTACATTGAGACGTATTGAGTCAAGATAGAAAAAAATGATTGATGTTTATTTATCCATGACCGTATGTTTATTGTTATTGACAAAGATTTACTTCAATTCTAAAAAATTCCCGCTCAAATTCCTATTATCATAAAATATGTATAATCACTTTTTTAGATTCTGAACGAAGTGATGAATGTATTGATTTTACAATGATGTGTGTGTTTTTTTTTTTATTTTTGTGTCTGTCACCACGTTTTGGAGCAGTAAAAGTGCTTCGATTTAAAAAAGTGAGCCCTGTTTCTGATAGGAAAGTGAATCTAATTGGTACTTTGGGGGGTCAAAAGCAAAAAACTTCCTTATACTCGTAGATAATAGGTATATAATAGGTTAATGGAAGTCATAATTATTTTATAAAAAATGATTTTTTTAACAATAATTTGTGTTATAAAACATTTTTTAATACCTAGGGATATTGTGTATCATACTATCATCGATTATATTTTTACTATTTTAGATCATACAACTAGCATAGTACTGTCTTGCTCCAAGATTAATACGGTTTTACCCTATTAAGTAATTTCAAAATTTGGATTTTTTTTTTATGTTCATGTTAAAAAAGTTTAAATATTATAATTGATATATTAAATTTGAACCCAATGAGAGGTATAATTGTATATCACCAGCACGTTTTCGTGTCCCGTACTATAGTTACGTCCCGAAGATATCTACGAAAACGGAAAAAGGTTTAATCCGAATTGCGGCCCGAGTTTATTTTGGGTACAGACGAGTTGCGACCCGGGTTTTTTTTAATTCTAGATAATTTAATCTTGACTGATAAAATATAATTACAGTACATATAATTTAAATACTAGATACCAATTAGTATACAACTAACACCTAAGTCGTTGCTTTACTACCGATAAGAACGTTCCGTCGCTTTTCTGTTTTAATTTATTGATAATGTCAAATTAAATTTTGAGTGAAAAAAAATCGCACTTTAATTGTAGTCGATGGACAAAATACATAGCTAACTAAGTACATTATACATCAATTATTTCAAACAGATATTTAATAAAAAATTTTGTTCATATTACTTATTTAATGAATTATATATATTTGTCATTTTCAAACTAAATAACCTTAATTAATATGTATTTTTGTTTACATATTTTTGCAATGAAAATCAGTGCATAAATGCATGCATATTATTACATAATATAATATAATCACATACATATAATTAATTTAATTTTAAATTCTGGGGCGCAATTCATATGTAATTCAAAAAAACTCGGGCCGCAATTCGGAAGAAATTTTTACCGCGGGACGCAACTAGTAGCCACATAATATGTATGTATGTACGGTCATTGGCCAGAGCCGTGCAGTTAAGATTTAGCGCCCGGGGCAAAATTAAAAATATTATACCCCTCTTATATTCTAAAAAAATTTTTTGGCGCACCCTTGACAGTTTAAACCATGCGCTCGGGGCACACGCCCCCTAGGCCCCCCACGGCACGGCTCTGCAACTAGCTATCAATTAGTATATCAACGTAACGAGCCTTTAATATATATTTAAAAATAAATAAATTGTATTAATATTCTGAAAACGCGAATTGTAATAAATTTACTGTTAGTTTGAGGTAATGAGGTGTAATTTTTCTTTTTTTGGAGAAAGCGGTTGAGGATTTTTGTTTATTAATCGAGTAAAAAGTTTAGGAACTATTAATTCATAGTATTTATTATACTACGTAAGTGTATAAATAATAATAATAAGGAGGAAAAAAACTACATTTTAATAATTATTGATTTATCATTCAATCATACTTCATACAGATTCTGATTTCTGAATTCATAATACCTAAGTATCTAATTATAATTTTATTATAGACGCGTGTTAGGCACGTAAAATTCCGTATATTCAATAGTTCACACAGCTATGCGATGTAGGTTGTATTTTGTTTAGAGAACTGCAGGAAAAAAAAATTATCCCGATTTACAATATGACCTTTTAAAAATGCACGTTTTGTAAGTTAAAAGTATTTATTTATCAATTATACACGATTAGACAAAGAGCGAAATTGTCAACATTAAACAATAATAATATACAAGAATATTTGTTGATCAATATTATAATATAATATAGAATACTTACGTAACTAATAATGTCTAATGAACATGTCTGACTGTCTGAGATACATGGCTACTTATTTTTTGCTAGCGCACCCGAGAATAGAGGGAAATAGATGTTTTATTATTTTCCGCTATAATTTTCATATAGCTTTATTAATTATTAGATATTATAATTATTTTTTATCAGTTAAAAAAAAAAGTTATTCGTTCTGCGTTATTGAATAAAATTACTAGAACTAGGCGGCGTACAGGCGCAAATAGTGGGAGGCTTTAGGGCTAAGCCCTCCAACATTTTTTTTTTACGTATTGTATTTTTTAATAGTTTATGATGCACACAGCACTCAGTAGAGTAAAACATTCCAGCCAGGATTAATACTTAGGTTCGAGACAACAGGTTTCAAGACCGTTTTACTAATTTAGCAATATTAAATATTGAAAAAGATATTGCTGTAGAATTTACGGTGTAGAATGTAGATAATGATTAATGATAGAATATTAATTAATAGTACATACATTTGCTAAAAATAACCAAAGAATACAGCATTAAACATTTAAAATTGGCCATTAACTTTTCTCTTTTGCTATGTACCTATAGTCAGATAGCAGGGGCGGGCGCAGAAAAATATTTTGGGGGGTTTTGAACAAATTAGAATTTTTTGAAGGTTCATAAGTGAGAATAACTACGTTTGAAATTAATCATCCAATCATTTCGGAGGGGCTTTGAACCCCCCCCCTCCTGCGACGGCCACTGTCAGATAGTCTACTGAAAAATTAATAAAATTTGTGTTGTATTATTATTTTGTAGTTAGGTACCTACTTCTATTTAAATTAAAAGTAGACAGATGAAATAGTACATAAAAAAAAATGTTTATGAAGTTTTATTATAATTAGAGTATAGGTACGTATGCATTATTTTAGAAATGGAAACATGGAGTGCAACAAGGTGAACAAGGAAAATGTTGTTGGTGTTTTGTTTTTACTTCCATGGGTGTAACTTTTATAGGCAATTTTTATGGGGGGGGGGAACTTTATTTTACGTCGATATAGCGTATACCTACCTACTTAAAGATAGAGATTAAATACATCTAATAAATACATTTTACAAAATATCAAGTAGGGCAATTGCACCCTCTCGCCTTCTCTCAGTTTACGCCTAATTTACTTTCACAGTTGCTTCATTGAGTAGCAGGGACTTCAATCCTCCCCCCCAATCCTCAAATCCTATTTATGTTTAAATTCAAATCAGTTCTCAGATTACTCAGATGTAACAATAACTTTAGTCTCTAACAGATAAATAATCAAAAGTATAATAGAAAATTGTTTGATGTTGTGTTTGAATTTTAAAAATACCTATGTAATAAAAGGGTCCAAAATTATGTTTATAAATCGTATGAAAAAAATGAACGAGTACACGGAAAAATGTTGAAGCCTTTGGATATAATAATCACGTTAATGTTTTATTTTCCTACGCAAAATTCTTCAAGTTCCATACATTTTAATAACTGCAAATTATCAAATAGAAGCAGGATTAACTATCATATAACTAATATTATTTATAATTTTTCTTTATAGAATCTGAAATAAGGATGAGTGTGGGTGTATATATGCACATAAGATAACAAACATAAATATGTAACTTTATTCTTATAAATTATTTTAGTAACAACATTATAGTGTGTGGGAAATATATATAAACTTTATTCTTTTTTTAAAACAAACAACAGTTTTATACTATCCGTAAGTATTTTATATTTTTTAAAATACACATAAATGAATTGATTGTATTATTTTAAAACATGAATAACAAATAATTTTGTATTAAAAATTAATAGTAACATACAATCAGTAAAACTGTACAAAACAAATTGTATTTTGATGATAAATAATATAATTAATATATATATATATATATTATGGCTTAGAGTATTCAATAAATAATTTGTTTTAATCTATTAACTAATTTATATAAAAATAATAAATTAAATAACATCTATAAGTTTTATGATAAAATATACAATTTTCTATAATTTTAATAGTTAACAAAATAAATATATTAATTATTAACTAAATGACAAGGACATCTGTCATTAAAAATCAATTATTTAACACTTTAACAATGCAATAAAAAATTTAAATATTAAATAAAGTTAAAACTGTCTCTAAAAATTTGTTCAACAATCGTCACCTTCAATTTGATTTGCTAGCCTGTAATCTCCATGATCTAATCCTGGTTTATATCTTGTCCATACTCCTCCTTTACAAAATATAAGTAGTACAAATATATTGATAATCAGCAGTACTGTTGCTATTATATGCCATGTCTTATCGTCTAGTAAATGTTTAATATTTTTTGAATAACAGTAGGTTTGTCCTAAGGCATGGGTCAAATCTGCATCTCCCCAACAAGATGTACACTGATAATCATTTGGTCCATTACATTTATAACATGAATAATGACAATCAGAACATACACCATCATTATTTGCATATGTTTTAACCGGACAATCGACAGTACATTCCCCATTGTAAATGTTATATCCAAATGCACATTCTGCAATAAATTAAAATTAGTTAGGTATTTTATAAAATATACATAACATAATTTATAATAAAGCTTTAATTGTTTAGTGCTAAAAATTAAAAGCAAAGCTGTGTGGTACACTCACCGCAAGCATTTGATTGTTGTTAGAATAATACAGCCATTGTGCATTCCAATATGCAATGTTTCATTATTGTATTAATTGCAAAATAGTATATTTGATTTTAGATTCTGAGAGTTGAAAATTATTAAGGTTTTACATTTTATTTTAAACAAATGAAGAGATAAAAAATATAATAATATGTTATCTATTAATACTTAGTTTTCAAAATTCATCACACATATTTTACATAATAAAACCTAATTTCACACGTATCACATAATAAAATAACATAATTTTTTAAAATTAAGTTAATTATAAAATAATGATATTAAGATAATATCAGAAAACAGACAAACAGGTAGTTTAATTTTTAGTGTTGTTTTATTAATTAATTAATAAATTAACCACCAATTTCTCCACAAGTTTAATCGATAAAATATTTTATCTTTTTAAATATTGTTAAACTAGTGGTTTAGTTATTTTAAAAATAACTTGTGAAGTTATTCATTGAAAATATCAGCTAAAATTTTTCATTTTTAAAATTAGAACTGTCCAACATTGCTTAATTATTTCAATGTTTGATTTCACAAAATTAATACATTTTAATATATTACACTATTAGCATTATTAAAATTAATACATATTATTGTAATTAAATATTATTAAGGGTTAATAAATTTAATTCATCTTCATAGTTAAAGATAAAGAAATAGCAACAATAAAATACTATTTCATGAGATGTACAATAATTAAGTATATATTCAAATTTGTGTACATAGTATACTTTTAACCATTTTCACAAATTTTTATGAATAATAACAGTAACTTAAAAATTTTTAGAAGTATAAATATTAATCCGGTATTCAATTAAATAAATTTATCCATCAATTACTAGGTACTCAAATCATTACAAGACTATAAATACAATTTTGATACCAACAACTATAGACTTATGTAATTCATTCATTTAATTTAAAATTCTCAAATAGCTACATCTCAAAGAGTTTGTTACAATGTAGTTGAGTAAAGACAATAAATATAATAATTATAATCTGAAACATAAAAGTTTAGCATGCTCGTTTTTAATTATCAAACATTAATAATTTATAAGTTATTATTTATTAAGAAAGTTTTAATCTTTAAAAATTAGAAAAATACACATTACCTATAGTTAGTTATATTTTATTGACCCCTTGCACAAATTTAAAATAGTTACTTGTACTATTTTTAAATATCTTATTCATGAATTAATGATAATAATTAATTATTATTTATTATTATTTTTAATATTTATTTATATATTTGGATAGATAAAATTTTAAGGTATTTAAAATGAAATCATGAATTATATGAATGGTAAATAAAAAAATCAATTTACATTTTTATTTGTAAAATTTACAAATGCTATTTCTTTTTTTCAAGTTAAACATTTGAAAAACTAGAGTTTTAAATAAATAATACATGCGATTATATAATATTTTATATTTTCTTTTATCTATATAACTGTTCAGGTATTTAATGGAAAAACATCTAGATTAGCTGATTAAATTTATTTGGAAAATACAAAACAAATCAAAATACTAATTTTTCAAAAACACAAAATATTTTGTAAGTACAGTAATAATTTTATTTACAAGATAAACAGATTTTTGAGCGTAACATACTTTGGTATTGATGAGAGTAAAATATTTACATATTATGTCTAATAATTAATATTTTATAATACTGATTTGGCAAAATTTTATCTATTCAATTGATTTAGACAAATTAAGTAGCTATTTAAAATTATATTAACTTAAAAACGTATTCTAATACAATTAAAATATGACTTATTAACACACCAAAACCAATTTCTATCACTTAATTTTAAAACTTAACTTAATATTTTATGTAGAACGGCTAATTATAAGTTATAACTAATATGATAATATTGAAATCTATAAACTATACTGCCAATTATAAGATAGGAGAAACATAAATTATACTTAACAAACTTGAACATAGAAAAATAAAAATTATAATTTATAAAATATATAGAAAGGAAATTTTTTTTTTGTTATTATCTATTATAGCATAGTAATAACAATATTAAATATTAATTATAGTACCATTGAGAATTTACTATAAATCATTAGAACTGTTATCAGAGAACAAATAAAATAATACTAAACCACTAATGAAATATAAAATTTTATAATACCTATTTAGTCAAGGACTAAACTATAGCTTAAAATTATTATACTTATTAATCTAAAATAAATTAATCCAATAAATAACTATAATTATATATAAAAAAATATGTTTGTGATTTTTTTTTTTAAAAGGTCTGTTAAAACTAATTAAGTAATTATTAATGGCAATATTTAAATAGTAGATTAAAATAATATTCTACAGAAACATAATAATTGTTATGTGAATGAAATAGGTCAATGGTTATATATTATTATGCTGATTCGTTACTGTGATATAGTACTAGGATAGAAAATATAATATTATCTAAACACTATGAAATTTTATTTTTTTGTAATTTTTTCAGAAACAATTGACCAATTGGTCATGCCTTAATTTATAAACAATATAAATCAAACCATAAGTTTACAATTATAAAATAACTATTAGAGTTTATTAATGTTTATAAACATTAAAATTCCATGATGCTTTTACAGAAAGTAAGCACAGGTATTTAAAAGATAAAAAATAAAACGTTCAAATAATTCAAACACATTTTTAATGGTATTACTATACAGACTTAAAAATATATCACACCAATTCTTAAATGTATTTATAAATTAAACAACATATATTTACTCTTTAGTTAATTTGTGTAGAACAATTTACTCGTAGTCGTAATATCACATGTCATAAAAATGTATGATATATTATTTAATCCTTTATTATATTAAGACAATAGTACAAATATTATTTTTCTTGGGTATTTTTAAAACCTATACTTGTATTTATTATAATATTAAATTAATTATAAAAAAACTACTACCTACCTACAATACTAATACATTTGAACTAAATTAATACATAAATATAGGCTAGAAAAAAAGTTATTAATAAAACCATAATTATGAATTTTAATTTTAAATAAATTTACTAATAGTTTAATAGAAATAACTATTAAAAAATGCTAATGTTTAGATACAGTTTTTTGATCATCAGTATAATATATAAAAAACAAGTATTCATAAAACAATATTATTATTAATATTATATTGCAATTTTGTTCAATTAAAATAGTTTTTTTTTTTTTTTTTAATAAGAAATATAATTAATATATTATGATATTAGATTTATGATAAATAATTATTTTTTTACATAAAATATAGTTAAACATATTGTTTGAAAAATACATTATGGTGTATCTAATATTTTTGAAATTAACATATTTTTAAAAAAAAAGTAAAATAATTTTTCATTCCATACTTAGAACAATATTTCCAATGGTAATTCATTAATTTTAGAGTTTTATATAGTTAAAATTATTGTACCTTCTTTATAAATGTTAAATATTTTGTGTATTATGTTTGTATGTTATGTTATAAATAAATTATATTGAAACTTGAATGATATAATTGGAATAGTATATTAATATGTAAATAAATACATATTTCATACGATTGTAAATTATCATGATATATTTGAATATATATAATGACCTATGAATTTTATATTATTATACATTAAAAACCGTTTAGCTAGTAAATGGTTATAAATATTTAACTAATAAAATATTCAATAACAAGAGCACCATTATTATTTTAATAACTAACATTGAAGTACAGTTGAGAGGAGTTGCAATTTAATGTGGCCCATATTAATTAAGAAGCAATGAGCTAAGTATTAGTAAGAAAATAATATTTTAATATTTTATTTTTAATTAAAGAGAAAAAAGCTAGAGAGATATAGTTTGGAGAAGGTCAGACAATATCTAATAAAAGGTGCTTAACTGTTCTTCCAGTTATTTATGGAATTGTGCATTTATTTTGTGCATTTTGTGCACAATAACACTAGTATTCAAAATTTTTGTTTTAGTATCACAGATAGTTCAATAATAATTAAAAGACAAGATAGGAACACATAAAAACAAATTTATTTGAAATTTAACTCATTCAAATCTCAAAATATTAGAATAGAACTTTTGAGTAAACAAAAGATTATTTTTAGTTCGAAATAAAAATATTTTGTGTTGGCAGTAAATATTTTTGTAGTAGTTGAAATTGTTTCAATTTATAAAGTGTGTAAGTACGAAGTGCCCTTAAATGTATAATATGTGAATATATAATAAATATCATCATTTATTTTGTTCTTATTTAAAAAAAATGTATTTATGATTAAAATACAATCAAAAAATGTAATGTCCAATATTAATATTAATATGTGTTGTCTTTGTCTTACTAATGTACCATATTGTAAGTTAGAGTTTAGCAGAATCCATTATATGATGTTTGCTTTAATATTATAATTGATTGACCTATTATCAAACTTAAAGGTAAGAATATTATTTAAGATATCATGAAGGCTTTTATTGATATTTTAATTTTAAAGTGAGTTATGAGCATTTTAAAGTTTTAATATTTTACAAAGCTATAACTCAATTTAAAACAAAAATATCAATAAAAGCCTGTGTGATCCCCTAGATAATATTCTTACATTTAAGTTGACTAATAGGTACTTAAATTTAATATATTATTAAAGCAAACTGCATAACATGAATTCTGGTGAACTCAAATTTGTTATGGTATAAGTTAGTAAGTTAGCACATGCGGCTATGACATCTTCTTAACATATTATCTATTAAGAAATATTTTTATGATTTAGTTAAGAAAGTACAGTGTATACATATTATACAAACTCCAAGCTGTAAAATAGCATAAACTGCATTAAGTTTTAAATTATATTAATATGTTAAGTATTTTTTAAGATATTAAAATAACATTATGAAAATCAAAGATAAGATGAACCATGATATTTTTTAAAATAACCATTGAACTAAATGTTATAATACTATGGATATTTGAATGAAAGATAGTAATTAACATTGATTTAAAATACGTGGTACATTTAAATGAACACTAAATTAAAAAAATTCTACACTTGAAATATTTAAATAAAATATGATTTAATACAATCAAAAAGTGTCAGCTATGTACTGATTTTTTAAAACCGATTAATATATTCTATTCACATTTTTGCTGTGAAAATTTTAATGATTTTTGAAATTTAAAAAAATTAATTAACTGTGGGGTGAGAACAATTTATAATAATTCTTACAATACTATCATTACTATATAAAAAAAAAAAAACAAAAAAAAAAACATTTTGATCAATTATTATAAAAAGGAATAGCAATATTAACAATTTTAATTATTATACAGTACATATTATTATATTTAAATTAAACAGGAAAAACATTTAACTTTCTGTGATGTAAATAAAAAAAAATTTCTGTAAAAGACATCATGTACAAATAAACATTGGCAGTATGTATTTTTAAACTCCTCAATTCACAGTTGTTCATTTAATTAAGTTACTTTAAATAACGATATTGAATTACTCAATACTTTTTGAACTAAATATAAAATTTGCCTACATGGGTAATGTAATTATTAGAAATCATTTATAATACATGGTAAACATTATAAAGCATAGGTGTGTGCCTTGTTTTAGGTTAGATGCAGACAACATTTGAATTCACAAAAGATTCAAAGGTTAATATATTTATTGAGAAAAAAGATAATTATTAAGGTACTCAAACTATAATTAGTAATAAATAATTAAAATTAGGTTGAAGTTATACAATAAATTATAAAGTGGTCTTAGATATATTTTTGAAACAAGTGATAACTTTGTAACTGCTGTAAAAATGTATTAAGAAAAATATTGTTTTTAACTGTGAAACATGTATGACTATAAATTAAATTAATATTTGAAAATACTAAAAATTAGAAACATATTGGTAATTAATAACTTAGAAATTTTTTTAATTACATTTTTCACATCAATATGCACATTTTATAATGCTTAATTAGCAGTCAGTAGTCCAACTCAATCTATTCACTTAAAAGTAAAGCCAGTTTGGTCAAGTGCAATAAAAGCATACCCTACTACACCCATGCGCACACCTATGTTTTAAAGATAGTGAAAAAATCCACATCCATCAACCTTTATTAATTACAATGTATTATTAATATCTCAAATATATTTGTTGCAATGAAAATAGGTACTTGTTTGTTGTACTCAGAATCGAATTAGGCTTTGCCAAGCATCAAGCAAACTAAATTTTCAGGGTTTCCCTTATTTTTATTTAAGTTAGGCCTGATTTTTAAAAAGAAAAATTTGTATTAAATACAAAAACTGATAATTTATTTAAATATAATAATACGGAAATACATTACTAATAAAATGAATAAGTTCTAAAAAGTGGTTGATAAGTGGCCTAAACTATAGCCGAGGCCCATTAGGATTTTAAATATTTTTGCTATTACAGACACCAAACAAATAACCAAAGAAAATTAGTCTGTATATAGTCTTAGTTGTACTTAATGATTCCCCAATATTAGTCAGATCAGCCAGTATATCATATATTATTTACTGTGATTTATGAATAGAACTAGTAAGCCATCATGAAATTATTTTCATGCATATAAAGCTATCTTTCTTTTATATCAATAATAGCACAATTACTCAAGAATCAAAGTATTTTTTTTCAATTTATTATATAACTGTTAATATTTTCTTCTATTGTGTTGAAACATGAAGTCTGACTCATTATCATACAGATTATAACAAACAAGTACCAGGAAAAATTATTTAAACTGAAAAGGATTCAAAATATAAAATTCAAGACCCATAGATATATAATATTATTTGTTAAACCCATATTACAACAATATTAATTTAGTTTATCATTGTAATACCTTTAAAGTAAGTATTAAGACCAATAAACACAATTAAAAATATGAATATAAATTTTATGATTATCTATGGGCATTATAAAAAATTAAAGCCTGAAGCAATTTATATGGCACTTTTATGGGAAGACTTAATTAAACCTTAACTAATAATTACCCTGTTAAAAATAAGGGATTATTGCACATAACATTAATAACAAACCTAAACATTTAGCAGTGGTCACGCGGCATTCTCCAGATTTGAAATTTATTTCTGGTTCATCTTGTGATGTCAGATTTTGGTTTATACTAGTAGTAGGAAGTATATGTGTTTGTTCTGGAGGTAATATTGTTCCATAAAAAACCATCTCCCAGTCAGTCATGGTAGCTAAAACCATAAATATACACATCAATTTATTAAGCAGTCAATAAAAGTATTGATTAAATAAAAGTCAAATGACTATAATTATTAAAATATCAAACACAAATTGTATGCAACATAAAGTGGTGAACTAAAAATTGTAAAATATTACTATTATTTTCTACAACTATTTAAATGTGAAGTAATTTGAAAACATATTTATTAATAATAAGAAAAATAGGTATTGTTACATAAGTAATGAATAATGATATATTGATATATTCAAATAAATAATTATTGATTATTTTGTTATAAATGCAAGTATAATAATAAAAATTAAATTAAGTAGGTATGTGAATACAGAGAAAAACAAGGAACTCATTAAACAAATTTAGATTAGTTTATGATATACAAATAAATGTTTGATTAACAATAGTTGGAAAATGCAAGATAAGTAGGTAATCAAATTTTAAATAATACGATTATAGTGCTGATTAAAAATAACTAACCACAAATGTGTGTATATCAACTAGAGTAGTCAATATGTGTTTGATCTTTTCAAATTTAAACAAAAATCTAAATACTTTTTAAGTTAATATTTAGTTTCAGTAAGTAAAAGCATCAATTTGAAATAATGTTTAATATTCTAATAAATATAACTTTTCTTCCTATAAATATAAGAAAAAATTTATAAAATTTTAAAATAATTATAAATATGTTAGCAAATATTTTTTTTAACTAAGAAATAATGTGCAATAAAAAACTACATTTTACAATAAACTAATATAATTTTACACAACCAAATTAATTAATTAATAATATTATACAAATACACAAATACAATAAACACCCTATGATGTGCTAAAATATAAAGATATTTATTTGACCAAAATATGCAAAATAATAAATGATACCTATTTTTGTTTTTTACTTAAGTATAATTATAGCATGGCATGCAAAGAAAATGGCGATTTCCATGCTGATATTCTTGCCTGAAGTTGTAGGTGATATGTTTCTTTCAGGTGACAAATTTTTTTTTGTCTGCCTGCCATCCACATTTTGTAAACTGTAGAGTCTATGGCTGCTAGGATATGTTTGGATGTTATCTGTTAGTGTAGGAGACAATTTGGATGAATTTGGAATAGGAAATAGAACAATATGAACATTTGGTTTATAACTAGAAACATTTTGCTTTATTAGGGTACTAATTGGAGTGGTAGACTGTTTTTGTGATTTACTTTTTTTTGATTTTTTTTTTGAATTTTTGGAATTTCTCCGGGGAATTGGTTTGGGAGACTGTTCTACAGGATAGATATTAGGAGATAATGTTCTTGGGGAATATTTAGTACCATACAATATCAAACACCACTCGTGTAAAGAAGATCGACCTAAAGCACATTAATTTGTAAGTAGCAATAGATTGTTAGTTAATTATAGAACTTTGAAAAATTATGTTTAAAAAAAAATTGTGTACTAATATGTACATAATATAAATAATATATTATTATAATTATTTAGTCAATTTCATTAATGGTATTGGAAATTTTGTTTTGACAAATGATAAGTTTAAAAAATAAATAAATTGAATTTTTACCTAATAATTTTCCTTCATTATGAATAGTCAATTGCCAAGTACCAAAAGGACGTTCTCCCCACATATGTACAGTCATAAATGGCCACACATGAAATCCAGCATGAGAATTATCATGAGTTCTTGGAGCAAGTAGTGTTGATTTTGTACCACTTGGAGAAGTCAATTCAATTTTGATATCACCACGTCGACTAGCTGTTAATGATATTTTAGCTTGAACGTGTTCTAAAAAGTTCACACTATTGCATTCTTTCACTAAAAGATTTATTGTGACTGTGCTACGTGCAGGCACTGGTCTGAAATTTAAACATTTAACAATTATAAGTAAATAATTGATTAAATTAAAATATATTTAATTAGATATACTTTTCAAAAACTTGAGCAGTAACATTGCAAATATGTTGAGGTGGAACAGTTTTCCATTTACGAGCCAATCTTACCATTGTAGTAGCATCCATCAAACCATAGCCAAAAGAATGACTCACTAAAAAAAATATACAAAACATCAAAATATGAATTTAAGATTAACATACTATTAAAGAAATTTATAGCCTTTATTTATTTTTTACTAAAAATATATAAAGTCTAAAGTTATTTTTTAAATATTGTTAAAAAGTTTAATATCCAGGTAACCATTAATGATTTAATTTTGTTATGTATAATGGTTACATAATTGTTATATGTAATGCATAATACCTTTTCGTCCAACACCATTTATAATCCAATCAGAAGCTAATAAATGAGTTGGCCTGGCTGTTAACACTACAATATGTTGCATATCTCTCCAAGTTAGTTTATTATTAGCTTCTAATGTTAAAGCTACTATCCCAGCTGCTAATGGTGCGGATGCAGATGTACCAGTATGATTACTAGTACATTCATGATGAAGATCTGTTGTAATGATCTATAATTGTAGAAAATGTTCAGTAAATAATGTTCAAATATTTTTAAGTTACATTATAATGCATTGTTTTTGTTACCTGGCTTTCATAATTACTTCCACTACTATACGTTGTAGCTAAAGTTGAACTACAAGCTTCTGAATACCAAGGGACATGGCCATTTTGTGTAGCACTACTTATACTTAATGTCCAGATAGCATTTGTATATCCATCACAGTTACAATTATCATGTTCGCGGCCACCATTACCAGATGCCCATATAAATATTGATCCTTTACCACCACGGCCTTTTGATATCCCCTCAAGAAATGCTCTAGTGGCTAATTCACCAGGTCCATCAACAGTTTTACCATCATCATCTGGACCCCATGATGCACTATAGATATGAATATGCTGAGGATTTAAACTTAAAGATCGAGCTTCAACTGCATCTGTCACATCTCCATCTAACATTCGAACACCACCTATACTAGCACCAAAAGCAACACCAACTGAACACAAAGAATTGTTAGCAGTTGCTGCCACTTCTCCTGCACATCTAGTACCATGGCGGTTTGTGTCCATTTGATCATATCTAGGCATTGGGTCTTCATCTCTATTGTTCATATCATAACTAGCTGAAGGATCCTATCAAACATAAATTTAACATTAGCATATTTATTTCTAATTAATAATATTGGATTTACCAGGAACTGTTTTTTTGTTTTTTAAATAGACTTACATAATTTTTTATTAGATCTGGGTGGTCTTTTTCTAAACCATCATCTAATATTGTAACAACAGATCCCTTTCCTGTAATCCCTTCTTCCCAAGCACCTTGAACATTCATATCCATATCTCTACCACGGTTCTAAACAATAATACAATTTACAAGGTTATTCATATTATAATAATATATAAATGTTTCAAAATGTATAAGATAATATATATCTTAATATATCATAATATGACAAAACCTATATCATAATATAAATAATAATTAACATTGAAAAAAGTAGATAGGTATAGGAAATTAAAAACATTTACATACAGTGTATACAAGCTACAAGGTCATTATAATTTTGAATCAGACAGGGTAAAAGATAAATAACATATTATTCAATGTTTGAAAATTATAAGATAATATTGATAATATTATTAATCATGATTTATATTATGGGTTTTCATAAAGAATAAAAAAATTAATATTTTACTTCAAACTACTTACCAAATACCACATTTTTGGCCATTTTGGATCATTTAATCCTCCCTTAATAGCAAATCTTTTTGAATCCCTACTATCTCTAACATATGTTAAGTAATCTCTTTTTGATCGATTTAAAATTTTTTGTTGTTTTGCCCACTTCACCTGAAAAAATAATAAAAAAGTGTTTACTTTTTAAACTACGTGACAAATATAATGATTTAGCACTTTTCTTTAAACATTTGTTTAGAGAAAGAAAAAGAAATAAATATGTTGTTTATATCCAAAGAAACTACAATAAATATGTACAAATATGTATAAAAGTACATACACATAATGTTCTTCATTTATGGGCTAGACCACAAATAGTAACATTCAACATGAATTCAATACATCTTTTGTTTTTGAATAGTGTTGTGGCGGTATTGTCATTTAACCAGGTATAGTAAATTAGTAACATTGTTATTAATATAATAATACTAATGAAAACATATTCATTTAAATACTTTTTTGTTTAAAAATATAATTTACAGAATAATTTATAAGTATGTTAACATAATAAATGACAGATCTCATAAAATTCTGATACTATATTTATCATCTATCACAAATTATTTTTTAAATATTAAATACGTTTAAAAGTTGTACATGTATACTTGAATTATATATTAATAAGCATATACTTAAGGAACTGTCATACCTGTATGTGTCGTCTTTGTTTTAATAATGTATAACATACCAATACCAGTTTTGTGTTACTTTAAATACTAAAGTAAATTGACTTATAATCAAACTTGAAGGTAAGATAATTTATCTGTGTTTTCTCATTGTATTTTAAAAATGTTTTTAATTTTTAAGAGTTATAAATATGAAAAATATTAAAATTTAATAATACTAATAAATAATGGATATGTTATGTATTAGTAAAATGGAGACAACACATTTGGGTATGCCATTTTCTTAATTTATAAAATAATTTATTGATTTAAAATTATTTTATTCATTTTAGTACATATTTTGAACATTTATCCTATTAATTTAGCTACATATATTTATTTGTTTATCAGCATTAGCTTGTTATAATATGATAAGTTACCTTTTTTTCATACCAACCACCAAAAAGAATGAAAGAAGTCTAAAATCTGAATTTTTAAACAAACAGTTCATTTAGGGTTTTCAGTTATCAGTTATCTATGTTTTAATAATTGTGTATTAAACTTAAACAAATTTAAAAAATGAGTAAAATTTTAAAATTTTAAGAAAAATCAATCTGTACTACTTATATTTTTTTAGTTAGTTTTTGATACTGATCAGTGGAAATCAAGCAATATCGGTGCAGAACAATCATATAATCAAGTATTGGATCAGTATTTAAATTATTATAATTACTTATATCAGCAAAATTGTATTTTAAATAATCAAAATTATAATGTTAACACGAATTCAATTTCAACAAATATCACAAACACCAATCCAATTCCAACAAACACAACAAATATCATTCCAATAAGTGTACTCAAAATGGAAAATATATCAACAAAATACAAACAGCCAATCGTAAGACCAATATTTCCACGAAAAAACAAAATATTGTTGCCTCGTAAACCCAATATAGAGGTAATGAAACCATTAAAATCAAAAATAAGATCTATTTTATATAAATCTCAAAATAAAAGTAAATAACATATAAGTTTAACGTCTTAAAATTATCTTTAAAAATATAAATTATATCTAAATAATAAATTAATTATTTACTTACATTTTGTTCTGATGTTAATTTTTTATGATGTTCAATCCCTGGGTTAACTGATCGCTTCGATACATGACTGTGTTCTAGATGATAGTAGTCTGGAAAAATCTGAAATAATTTATGTTAATGTATATCCATTATTTTTATCATACAATTTTCACAAAATTTGTATCGTAAAAACAAGTGATAAAATATTATACTTGAAGAAATTACGAGAGGAGAAAGATCAAAGAGGAGACCATTGGTCTATTACACACAATGGATATAATTATTTCTTAGAAAGTGAAGCTAAGCTTTTAAAATATTTCTATACCATTTTTATATAATAAGCCTGTTTAATATATTAGGAATGTGTTATCAAATAAATTTGAGTGCGTATTATAAGTAACTACTAACATGTGTGTTTAGAATTAATTTTTATCCAAATCAAATCTAGAAGAAAGATTTTTTGCTGTAAGACATGGCAACTCGATGTCATTCTACCACAACATAAATACGAGAGTCTCTTAAGGTTGACCTCTCACCACTACTTTAAAATTTTTTTACTTACGACATTCCAAAGATTAAGAATACTATTTTAGATATCTACGCTGATGATACAGCAAATTCATCATCAGAAAATGACTCCCTAATAGTAACTCAACAAGTTCAACATTAGCTAAATCTAATTTTCTCATAGACCTTACTAATGGAAAATTAAGCTAAATGAAACTAGTCTATTCAGGTAAAATTCAATCTAAACAGAAAGGAATGTCATCTTCAAATACTAAATAATAACTCCAAGTTAATATCATCCTCAATTAAATATCTTGGAATAACTATTGATAAAAAACTTCTTTGGAACGAACATAAAAAAAAAAAGAAAGGAAATAGTGCAATATACTAGATTATATGACGTATGTCTTCACATTTTTCTATTGTTTCTGAAATTCAAACTTAGTGTTAAAAACAAAATACTTATAAATGAAGCTATTCTAGCTCTCATTTGGTCGTATGGCATCCAAAGCTGGGGACAGATCCGTCCACTGAAGGCATTTCAGTCGATTACCTTATGTGTAATTACTGAATTCTCATAGTACATTACTAACTTAAGTTATAACAGATTTTACAGCAAACGATAAAATAATATAAATCCTTTTATTTCTCAAATGGACTTTCTAACTATCCCTGGAAATCCCCCAAGAAGACTAAAAATAAACTAGTCTAGAGACTCTCTAACTCTCCAAATCAATAATAAAAAATGAAATAGTAATAAATCATATATATATATATATATAAATTCAATTTAAAATTGATTCTGCTGAACGAAAATTCAAAATTGTCTATGTCAGCGTTTCTTAAACTGTGAGTCACGAGTCAATTATTGGAGGGTTGCGAAAAGTTTTTTTAATTATATAGATTGTAAGAAATTTATGTTTTTTTATTAAATTCTATAGACTATAGAACTATAGATGTATAGCTCGAGCCCTGAGTATAGGGGGTTGCGATAGATTTTTGGAAGAAAATTTGGGTCGCGGTTATAAAAAGATTGAGAATCACTGGTTTATGGGTATATATATATATATGTAAATATGCAAGACGAAGACCACACATGTGGGTGTGGGCGAGATACAAACTTCTATTTCAATTAAGAATTTTCCTTTTCTATTGTAAATAATTATCCATTTATAATTTAAAATATATTGAGTATTTAAAAAATAGAAGTTTTTATTGCGACAGACAGAGCCATATTTATGCAAGGACAAATGGGACATTTGCACTGGGCTCACTCATCAGAGAGGTCCACCGACTTCGGTCACATAAAATTAATTTTATACCGTTTTATCCTAATATTTTGGGAAAACACAATTTTACTTGGATATTTTGCTGGGTTATACAGTTTGTAAAAAGTATAATGGGGATTTTTCGAAAACTACATCATTGATGATAACAAAATCGTCAAAATCTCATTGTCAATTTAAATGTATATAAGTGTAATAATAACTTTCTAATAAAAAATACTAATTTAAAAAAAGCTAGTGTTTTTATAATAATTATATTACTTGTTTTACTTGAATAAATATTAAAATTAATAATCATATTGTTAACAATACAATTTATTCTATGCTCCAACTACTCATATTATACTAATTAGATACCTACAGCATTAGCTTAAAAATATATTATGCGTACATTTTTATTTTAGCATTGAAGAAAATATAGATGGACAATTTGGAGTCCAAAATTGTAAGTTGTATAGGGCCCACGAATTGGTAAATCAAGCTCTGGCGACAGAAGACTCTTAAGTAGTACAATAAATCTTAAAAATTTTAAAATATGGTTTTTAAGTAGGTATATTTAAAGTAATAAGTTAAGTTTTACTAAGAAATCTTAAAAAAAAAAAAAAAAAATATAGAATATGAATAATTTGTTATTAAAAGAAAAATGGGGAGAAGCATACTTGGTAAATCATGCTGTATAGGATAGAATAGTTAATCTGTGTTCATTGTTCATAGATAAATCTTTCAGTTTTTTTCTTCATGAGCACATTTTAGCTATTTAATATTTATTACATGAAAAATATTACTTGATAACATATGGATTTAATAAGTATTAAGCAACCTACATATTGTAAACAGTTAAGTTGATCAAGTTCTAAAAATTAATTAAAGGCTATTGATTACATATAGGTCATATTGTCATAGGCTAAAGGTGGTCTGTGTATTTGAATAGTTTATTTGATGATCTAATACAAGTAATACATACCAACACTATCAATAGTGCTACAAATTAAATATTAATTTAATTTTATACTTCACACTTATTAGACTAAGTAAGGAATATTTATAATAAGTAGAGCAAATTATGTTTTAAGCAATAGAATTTATTAATAAGTACTATAAGAAAATTAAAGTAACATCCACAGTGTATTGAATAAAAATACATTATTAATTTATAAAAGGGATATTATAATAATGAAATAAAAAAATATGAGTTACATTTTTAGTATTGCTGATTACATAATTATGTATGTACCAATTACTACAAATGCATACATATAAAATGGAAATAAAATAAACAATATTAAAATTTTATTAAAAATAATCGCATTAGTTACATGATGGCATAATCATAATTAACAATCGACCACCATAATTTAATTTATCTTTTTCTATTGCTTTATATAAATAGTTTAACCTAGTTATTTATGCTAGTTAAAAATATTATTGTAAACACAATAATATTCATACTAAGGACTTTTTTCTTTTTTTGATTATTAATGTTGTTACACATTACAACAGGTTTATTTACTTAACTAATTTCAAATTCTAATAATGTTCATGTATTTGATATCACAACATACCTGTTTCTCAATTTCATTTTAATTTATAAATGATAAATATACATACATATTAAAAATATAAACACAACAATAATAATTAGTGCAATGTAAGATGTTTAATCAAATGAACACTACTTTTTTATTGAGTTTTTTTATACACATACCAAATACCTACCTATATTATGTTCATTGATTATTATAAGTTAGAAAAAAAGAAAATAGGATATAGAGTATAAGGAATTCTCAACTTTAAAACATTAATATTTCATTAATAATATTATATTTTAAATTCCCTATATTTTTTCTATAAAAATATTCACTAATTATAATTAATTATTTTAAATTAAAAAATATAAAAAGTTAAATTGTATTTATTTTGAATATAAATATTAAATTATTGAACTTTGCTAAATGTATTTTATTATGAAAAGATACTAATTAGTGTCTATTAATAGTCATATATAAATTAACATTAAATAACTCATAGACTGCAATCAGGAAGACACATATAAATTACTAAACAAATGTTTTAAGTTGAAATATTTCAAAAGTTTTTATAATAACATTCAATAAAAAACAATATGTAATAAAAAAAAAAAAAAAAAATGAATATTTAAAGTTGTTAATTTACCTAAACTATTAGTATTATTGTTATTAATATAAACAACTTAAATTTATCACAAATTATTATGTTTAAATAGCTAAGTATGCTTAACAATTAAATAAAAAAAAAACTAACTTAGATGTTCATGATAATGCTCAACATACAAGATTTATCTATCAGATATGGGAGTGATATTTAAGTGAGAAATCAAATGGACTAATATTTGCAGAGACTTCTGTTTTTTTATGTTGCCGAGGAACAAATTTTTAAATTTAACTTATTATTAATTATTTCATTAATTTCATTCCTAACCTTTTTTTTTTAAAAAAAACTCAATAATAATACTGAATTATTAAAAAAAGATATTATGGTAGAATATAGATTACATGTATCTACAGTTCACCTATGTAAGACGTATTAGATATTAATATTAGATATAATTATTACCTAAGATATTAGGTTTTTTATTTACAAAATATAATCCTATTTTAACTTAATTTATAAAATGTATTGGCATATTGCTGAAGCAATCAGAATCTTTTTAATGTTATGATGATCTATAAAATACCTAGTCTTAGTTATGCACATTTATCTTGAGTAGTTTATTTTGTGTTTTAGATTTTTACGAGGATTTTTAGTATACTTTATAATGTAATTAACTTTATAATAAAAATAAAGGTGAACTGTGTTATGAAGGATTTAATTTACTATGTTACTAAATATACTAGAAAAAAAAAATTACATGGCCTCATTGCAAAGTTAGTACCTAAATGTTCTTAATTTACCAGGAAGTATTTAACTGATACAAAAAAATAAAAATATAAAAATAAATTAAATAAAGATATTATTGTTATTAGGCATTTGTAGTTATTAGACAACTCCTAGCCAGTGGTGTGTATATGTATATGTAGAGAGATATAAGGCTCTCTTTTCTTTTTCTTTAGCTTTTATTTACTTGACAATAGTAAGTTGTGTTCTTTTAATTTATCACTTTAACCGTAGGTAATAAAATAATAGGACATTACCTAAGCATCAACAATTTTAGTCTTATCTTCCTCCTCAAAAAAAAAAAAAAATATATACGACATTTGCACAACCTAAAAGATTGTTAACCCAATCAATAACTCAGGAAAGATATAGAAAATGTTGTACCTAAGTTATTTGAATGTATAGAATAAAATTTTAGTATGGGAGATTTGGATGTTAATTGATAAAATAATATAAGATTATTTACCTCTCCTAGCAAAACAAATCCATGTTTTTCTGTTATTGTTTTGGCCATTTTTAATCCACCTTCGATGTGAGCTGCCCACTGAGAAGAATAGTCTTGAGCTGAAATCCATTGTAACGCGACTATCCACAATAGAAATGAAACCGTGCAGGCAGCCATGACGCTCGCCCAACACCGGCCAATTGTGGGAAGACTCAGTTCTCAACATCAGTCGTATGACAAGCAAAACGAATTAGGATGATAGTCGACATATTGATTGGTTAAGTATGATACGTTGCTTCACACTAAATCAATCAGACAACAATAAATGCTGATTAAAACTGTCTCGAAGAAAGAAACTAAACAATATACAACACTAAATAATATCTTCTATTTTGGAATGGTTCAGTTACATTCTCGAGCTGATCACAGAACTCGCGACGAGTTTGATGATCATAAAATTGAGTGAAATCAATATATATTATAAATTAAATATATATATAAAAAAAAAACCAGTTAATAAGTTATAAATAACAACATAAAAAACGACTTACATCTACGTCACAATGGACTACAGGACGATGTCGGGCCCGACGGCGTTGACTGCATGGTGTAGGTAGGTACTAGCGAACGTCAGCGAGTGTGACGGAAGTAAAACGTTTGACGGCGTCGGCGATATTTTCGGCAGAACCGTGAACGCGAGTTATTGAATTCACACACGCCGCCGATTGCTAACGGTACGACACTATTACAGTCTATTCGCTAGGTTAATAAATTTGAACGATTCGGCGAGCTTGCTGCCTATTTGCTCGTTGCACCAAAACGCTATCAGTGCGCTACTGCTTACAATTTGCTGGGATTTGGTAATTGGTGTGTGCGTGTGCGCATAATATAAATAATACGTTCACCTTCATACGGAGGTGACGGTCCGCGGCTGATAAGTGATAAACTGATAACCGATTGGCTACCGTTTGTAGATAACGACGACAATGGGTATCACAGTTTAAGATTATAATGTAGCAACCACGAAAACATAAACCTATCTACCTACACAATTATTATTATTAAATTTCTTTAGGTAGTTTTATAATGATAAATGATCTAAGACATTCTATGAGGACGTAGTCGGACATTATTATACAGAGTGATCCATTTAAGGCGCCCGAGCCAATGCGATTTTGTACACAAAAATACGCTCTTCGGGAATAGGCATCCTGTTCTGGAGAATTAACCAAATTTAATATTTCTTTTTTTTTAACTAATAGAGAGTAATTATCTACAGGCAGCATCGATCTCTGTTTTTCAATATTTTAATCTCAAAATTTATAATTTGTCTTTAAAAATAATACAATTTTAAGTAATTTTGTATAAATTATATTTTACTATTATTTTGAATAAAATAAAAATCGGAGTTCGATGTGGCCTGTAGGAAGTCTTCTTCTTTCAATTAAAAATATAGTTACCAAAATCTGACAATTCTATACTGCCTGAGAATTATTACCGTGAAGTCATTTTTTTCGATATAATACACCCTATCAACCTCCCTTAAATTGGGATTGGGTAGAAAATTAGTGGAAAAGTATTATAATTAAGGTGGTAACTAAAATACAAAATTTAGTTTTTAAATTTTATAGAATTGCGGAAAATTTGAAAATCTATCACCGGGTCCCTTAAGTATTTTGTTATTTCAAGTTGTTACTTAAAACTATTTTTTGAATACAATTAAATATATTGCGTAGGTAATCATTTAGTTTTTGAAAAATTAATCTATTTCAAAAATAGGTAGGTACAACACGCATTGACTATTTATTCATAAACGCAACTAAGGTACCGAAGTTTTCTTAATATAGTAAACTAAATTACTTTACCTATACTATATTACTATAGTAGTATAGCAATATAAATATTTATACCTATGAAATATACGAACCCACTGCAGTTCCACATTCTAAAAATATTTTTAACACAAAAGTCCGCATACCATAAAATTAATTAAAATATCGCTATATCGGTGTAAAACCTTGTTGAAATTAAACTATTATATTAACAAAGCTATAATCTAATCATGAAATTAGAAATAATAGGATAATTAACACTCAAAATAATGACAACCAAAATGACACATATAGATATAATTTTGTAAAAAGTTTAGTTTCGTTTAATTTTATACCGACGATTGTGGTTGTTGTGTCTGAATATAATATATTAATATGTACTCGTATTACCTATTATTGTTTATTAGACACGGATCATGATATTATATATACAGTGGCGTATTTAAGGTTTTTCTGCCTATAGGCACTTTCCAATTCGTCGCCTCCCCCTCATCCTTTCTAAAATTATTTATAAAATATATTTAAATGAACAATTAATATTAATTATAATTTATAATATAGTGTGTATAATATAGTATATACATGTATTGATCGTAGCTGTTAAATTTTGAGCTAACGATAAATTAGTTATATTATTATTTCATCAAATTAAAATAACTTTTTGTAATTTTGTAAAAAAAAAAAAATCGTTAAAATTTGCCGTCCTCCAGTTTTGCCGCTCTAGGCCCGGGCCTTTAGGGCCTGTGCCTAAATACGCCTCTGTATATATATCTTAGTCGGTGTATTATTTTTATTTAACTTTAATAACATGATATTACATAATTGTATTTAAACAAGAAAAAAAATTCATGCATTGAGTACAAGTGATAAAAAAAAATTATATGCGTAGTTAGGGTGATATATATAAAATGGCCACTATGCGTGCGCAGTTACGGACACTTATTATGCACCGAAATATGGAAATCGGTAAAAAACGACACAGAAAAAACGTCAGGTAAAAAACGACATGACAATAAACGTCTTTTATTGTCGTGTCGTATTTTACTTTTAGTTTTTTTCCGTGTCGTTTTTTTCCTAGATTCACGGAAATATAAATATTAATATTAATGTATAAGCTGACAGGAATCTTTGTTCAGAATCGTTTTTCGTACCTATGCATCGATTTACTTTTGAATTCATAAATTTAACACATATGACATAGGTATAGTATATTATATTACAATGACTTCTATATTGACCAGGTACTCTCGACACCTGTACTAAAGTACAGCATTGTACAACGGAACAGTTAACTACTTCCTCCTTTTATTTTTTATTTATTTTATGACTTGTTAACTAAGTTCGTTAATTATTTTTGCTTTTTATTATGTTGTTTAATGTTATTCGTTTTAAATGCATTTGTCTGCGGGCTGCGAGTGTCCTTGTACCCCTCCAAATTTCATTCTCATACATGCATATCCTAACCTATTCAACCACTTAACTTATATATTTGATTGTTTTTATTCATTTTATATTCTGAACGAAGTGATGAATGTATAGCTTTTATAATGATGTGTGTTGACAGAAAAACAGGAATTTTTACTTCAAACCATTTTTGATAAAATAGATTTTGTTATATAGTTGTAACATAAAAACGAATCACTGCAAATACTTGAAATTTTCACCAAATGTTTATATTAGTGTTATCTATACACCAGTGGCGTAGATACGATATTTTCAGGGGTGGGGGGTTAGGTATTATATTAATGATACAAATTACGAGATATTAGTACTTCGTTATTATTTTGTTCTAACCATTATATAAAATATTTTGGTTTTACAAATGCTACATTTGTATCCACAGTTAAATGTTCAAAATATTATGGCTTTCTTTTTTAGATATTTATAGAAAACTAAAATTTTCAATTATTCTAAGTAATTTTTTTTTTTGAAATGTCAATAAAAATGGTATTTCGTATTTTTTGAAATTAAATTCGGATATTCCGTATTAGTATAGTTCTTTAAAATAAAGCGACATTTTTTTTTTGTTTTCAGTGAGTTTTTAAATTTTGGCATGAATTTTACACAGTAAAATACGAAAAACTAGTTTTTTTTTGAAAAAACTGACAACAAGTGGCTGTGAACCGAATATAAAATATAAATTTGATATATTTTCGTTTTTATTCTTGTACAATAATTAGGAATCGTATTAGATCAAATATGTGAAATTTTGAGTTTGAAAAATTACTCCATCAACGAGTATTGTACATAAAGTGTTTTTTTCAAAAAAACGGTTATTCGTGGCCTTTCACATTAAATTCTGAGATATTCAATATTATTAATGTGCTAAAAGATACTGCGACGCTCCCTTTATGTGTACAATGCTATTGTAAAATAATGTCAGTTTATTTATAATGTGAAAAGTACGTAAAAGTAGTTTTTTAAAAAAAAAGTCAACAAGTGGCTGAGGTCCATATAAGAAAATTTTTAAATTTGAAATTTCTAAAATTTTATGTTTGTACATTCATAAGTCATTGCATTTGATCATATACGCAAAACTTTGAGTGTGAAAACTTACTCCTTCCACAAGTTTTATACATAAATCGAATTTTTAAAAAAAACGGTATTTCGTATTTTTTGACATTAAATTTGGAGATATTCCATATTGTTATCGTTCTATACGATAACGCGACGTTTTTTTAATGTTTATAGTGCATTGGTTAAATAATGGCATGAATTTAACACTGTGAAAAATACGAAAAACTAATTTTTTTTAAAAAAAACTGACAACAAGTGGCTGTGAACTGAATATAAAATAATAATTTGATATATTTTTCGTTTTTACGCATGTTCATTAATTAGACATCGTATTAGATCATACATGTGGAATATTGAATCTCAAAACTTACTCCTTCCTCAAGTTTTATACATAAATTGATTTTTAAAAAAAAAACGGTTATTCGTGGCCTTTCACATTAAAAACTGAGATATTCAATATTATTTCTATGCTAAAATATACTGCGACGCTCCCTTTATGTGTACAATGATTATGTAAAATAATGCTAGTTTATTTACAATGTGAAAAGTACGTAAATGTAGTATTTTTAAAAAAAACTGACAACAAGTGGCTGTGGGCCATTTAAGAAAACTTATAAATTTGAAATTTTTTATGTGTTTAGGCATGTACATTATATAATGTAGTAATTATAAAAATTACTCCATTAACGAGTATTGTACATATAATGATTTTTTTCAAAAAAACGGTTATTCGTGGCCTTTCACATTAAATTCTGAGATAATCAATATTATTAATGTGCTAAAACATACTGCGAAGATCCCTTTATGTGTACAATGCGTTTGTAAAATAATGCAAGTTTATTTACAATGTGAAAAGTACGTAAAAGTAGTTTTTTAAAAAAAAAACTGTCAACAAGTGGCTGAGGTCCATATAAGAAAATTTTTAAATTTAAAATTTCTAAAATTTTATGTGTATATATTCATTAGTCATTGCATTTGATCATATACGCAACATTTTGAGTGTGAAAACTTACCCCTTCCACAAGTTTTATATATAAATCGATTTTTTTTAAAAAAAGGTATTTCTTTTTCTTTGACATTAAATTTGGAGATATTCCATATTATTATCGTTCTATACGATAACGCGACGTTTTTTTAATGTTTATAGTGCTTCGGTTAAACAATGGCATGAATTTAACACTGTGAAAAATACGAAATACTAGTTTTTTTTTTTGAAAAACTGACAATTATTGGCTGTGTACTGAATATGAAATATAAATTTGATATTTTTTACGTTTTTATTTATGTACATTTATTACGCAATGTATTAGATCATAATATTAGTATTTATAATCTGAAAACTTACTTCTTCACCAAGTACAGTGGTTAGGAACATGTTCTTTACATTGCATACGTTGAAGTTACTCACCCACCCTCCCATTAAAGCGCTGCTTGTATACTTTTATATTAAATATTAATTATAATTCATTATACTTTTTTAATATGTATATAGGTATCCTGTATACATTATGATTATTCCTAAATTCAAAAATATTCTTATGATCTAACAAAATTAACCACCTATTTAAAATTGTTTGGTGAAATATTGGGTTAAAAAAAAAAATTTTGACGCCACTGTATATGGTATATCAGTGGCGTTCTCCATCTGAATTAATATGTATATCCAATGCTGATAAATTATCTCTGTTCATATTCGTTTTTTTTTTTTTACAATGATACCTTTCATTAAATTCAATAATAACCCACTCATTATTGTGATTTACTCTATGTTCGATGTCTACTCGATTCCTAATGTGCTGTAGAGCGTTACCAACCGAACCACTCTTTTAAAATAAAAAAAAAAATACTGATTTACAATATATAGAATATTCAATTATATAGTTTTCTGTACGTGCATCATACATTTATACTTAAATATTGAAATGTTTGTTTAAATGCACTAAAAATTACTTAGAATAAATTTAACTATGGATTTTTGTTTAGCAAATGTAATTATAGACTTAGCTGCAGTGTTTTTCCATTTTTTGACCCACAAAATATCCATAGGTTGAGTTCTGATCGATGTACTGAAGGGTTAAAGGGAATTTTAATCGCGGAAGTCGTTTTTTAATTATACATATATATATATACATTTATATTTTAAGCTGTATTTTTTTTCATATTAGAAATAAATAAAGTATAATATATTCATGTATACTTATAATAACAATTGGATTGTAATTGTGTATCCCCTTTTTTAATTTTATATTATCATTTATCTCTATTATATTAATCCTAAATGAACTTTTCGATCATGCAAGGGGATTAATGGACATTTTTTTGCGTAGAATATAACGCCTCCTCAATTATTGAATAAGTTGATAATTAATGTATTCGTAGTTATTATATCTATCACATAGTGTTATCACTTTATATACAATGGTGACTGTATGAAGAAGGATTTTATAGCTTTCCTATAGATAATAGCTATAGCTTAAGAACATAGAATTACTATAAAAGATAAATAAATAAATTCTAAATAATATAATTTAAGAATCATTATAGACATATACATTATTAATATTGTTTTAATAGTTAAAATACAGCACTAAAGTAAATCATTTTTAAAAACTCAAGTAATATTTTATAATATAATCACAATATTATAACATTCATTTTTGTATAATATCGATATCTCTACGCATTGTATAATAAATGTTACAGTGCCATTTTAATATCATACAATCAAATAAGTATGGTATAATAATCATGTATAAGTAAATTAATGTTAAAAAAAAAAAAAACAATTATGGGTAATATTATAATATTATATTTTAATTTACATAATTTACATAAAAAAAGATAATAGTTTAACCTATAACGAAAAACACAGTTAAATAGGTATGCATTATAATTTTTTCGATAAGGTAATTTATAAAATAATATTTTATTTGTCTAATATGCCTACTATATTTGTATGGTTTATTCACTCTTATTCGCAAGCTTCTACGATTCTATTGATATTTATCATCATAGATATAATAACAGAATGGTAGTTGCTTGGGTTCGTTTATAAAATCTTTAAGGGTAGGTTGTTTCAGTTAACTTAATGATCTAATTGGTTTTTAAAAAGTTTATTCTTAACTTGAACTTAGAGAGATCTAGATAAGTTTTTAGTATGTATACAATATTATTTTCATTTTTAGAATATTAAATGTGTACTAAAACTCTTAAAATTATTTAAATTTATATAAATTACACGATTTAATATTTAATGATTTGTATTTACTATTTACTTAACTTTTATAACAAACATGACAATTCTGTTACTTACATGAAACTCCAAATCTAAAATAGGTATATAGATGTCAAAACTCGAAAATAATTAAATCATTTGTATAACATTTGTAAGCATAACATTATAACATGCGTCATACCTAAAGTTTTGTACTTCGAACCAATTGATTAGACTAGTAAAATTGTGAGATTTGAAATTCCTCCAATGTGCACCTGTTGTGTATTGAATATAGGTAATATAATAAAATACAATTAAACGTGTTTTAGGTAATTTCTATTACCTACATACTTGGTAGAATCAACCTAATCCATTTTGACTTCCAAGTACTTTATACATGAATATCGTCAATTTCATAGTATTAAAATTAAGTCAGATATTCGTATTTGGATTGTATACTCATTGTTTAATATGAAGAAAATAATATAATAACAAAAAATGTTCATATTATGTGATAATAACTAATAAATATATTACTATGATATCATATATACTGCGACGTTTATTTATAATACATAATAATGTAGGTAGGTATTATAGGTATATATAGTAATTATATTTTGGAAGTAATAAGGATGATAATACAGTGAATTATATTAGATATGTAATATTATAATAGTACTTATATATTTTTATAATATATATATATACGCAAGTCATTGTAAAAATACGGTTAAAACGTTTTTTTCATAATTGGGGTATCATTCGGCTGAAGTAAAATTAGTAAAACTTAATTATGAGATCGCAAAAAATGTCGATGTTATCAAATTATTGACTAAAACATACTAGTTGCGTTAATATCAATGTAGGTAAACGTAATATTATAAATTATAATGAAATAATACTGTGACATAAATCTAAAGCCTGGATATCGATGACTTAAATGTTTTAAGTCGAAATTCGATATGCTTTCTGTAGGTACCTATGATACCTTTACAGGTGATCGTTTATGGATTGCACACATTTAATCATTAAGGTTTATTTTACATTTTAAGCATTTTTTTTTAATTTATTTATTAATTTATACGTGTATAATATAAAATGTAACCATCAAAATTAAATTTTGTAACATTATTGTAACGGTACCTAATTAAATTCATTATTTTATTTGACTTTTTTTTCGTAGGTATACGAACTGTACAACTATTATTATAAGTGTATAATATAATATTTAATACGTCATATTATGGATGGCGTAAAATATAAATGGTCAATTTATTATTTCTTAATAATACCTTAAATTAACTGTGATTAACTTTTTAATTTATATAGTTTAAAATATATTCTATGAGAAATATTATAAATAAAGGTGAAATATTTTTTATAATTTTATTAGTTTCGTCATCAACAAACATTAGGAAAATAAAAAATATGCGTTAACGTATGTTTAAATATGACGACGTATATATAATATTATAACCTAATATACATGACCCATAATATAATATGATGATGTATCCACTAAATTAATATTGACTCGACGGTAATTTTCATTGACTATGACACGTAGGTACCTATAATAATATTATACATTTTAATAACATTACGACGAAGATATTCGCACGCACGCAAACAAAAAATTGTTCCGAATTTCCGATGGACGTGTAGAGGCCCTCGTGCAACGATAAGCTCGATCAAGCGATGTGGGGACCGTGCGGGTCTGTTAGGTCTGTTGTTGGTTGGTGGTGGGTGCGTGTGTGCATGAATACAATATACAATAGTAACAATAATAGTAATAATAATATAATAATAATACGTAATAATATAATATGGGTGAAATATGCGCCGTGACTCGTGTCACCACCGGGTTTCTCGTCCTACCACTCTCCCACCGAATCATCACACCCGCCGACTGTCCGCGCAACGCGTGACCCACGACCGCGGCCGTGGCCGGATGAGTCTTGTCGTGTTCGTCCGCATCGTTATGTGTACCCCCCCTCTCGAGACATTCTAGACGGGCAGTGGGACGGGGTCCCACGTGAGGTTCTGCAGATACGTCGTGTCGCTGATGTCGTTGTCGCGTTTGTCGAATAGCGCCGTAGCGCTGCCGTTGCGCGGCCGCCGACGCCGCCGCCGAGTGAACGACCGCGTGTAGATCTTCAGCACCTGACAGTTGCACGTGACGGCCAGCGCGACCAGTATGCCCTGCAGCGAGTGGCCCACGTTGTACGCGATCCAGGCCACCGGGTCGGACGCCGGCGACCCGTTCCTGGCCACGTACCCGAACACGTTCACCGCGAACAGTAACGTGGCGATTTTCACGTACAGGTGCAGCTGCAGCGTGCGCTTCCGGTGCATCTTCAGCCGAGTTTTCTTGTCCACCTGCAGCCCGACCGTGGCCCGGGCGGTCAGCCAGCTCCGGACCAGCGAGTCGACGATGGCCGCGAAACAGCACAGCGCCGGCATGGCAAACGTCACGTTGTAGATGGTCTTCTCGAAAAACCTGCAACACGGTGGCGTTATTATGTTATTATAATTATCAGACAAACTATTATTATTGAATAATAGTAAAAACCCGAAAGCAGAAACAAATAAAAATTGTATAGTCCGCCCGTGGTATTTTTTTATTAAATATACTTAACTATAAATGGATACGTCAAATTTATTACTATATTTGTTGTTTATATTTTACGTTATATTTAACAGGCAAAAGTTCAAAAGTACAGTAGGATAAGATATTATATAAACATACAATTAATACTGATAACTTTTAATTACAATTAGGATTGTATTTAAATTTTCGTGACACATTCACTTTATATAGTTTATCTTTATGACAGTGGAAAATTGGGTCGACATAGGCATTCTATACCAACATAATCCGATGAATAAGACTATTGTAGTCATACAAGTTGGATGGGAGGGAACGACAAAGGAAACAGAAACATACGTTGAGAGCGAGGGTGCTTTAAAATGTAATGACGCAAACAATGTAGGACGGTCAATAGCGACGTAGACAAGTCAAATATGAGAATACGAGCGTAGAGTCCAGAGATTGCAGTGATGTAAATGCCTGTGCCGATAAGCTTATCTAAGCTGATACGAGCTTAGGAACATAGTTTGAATTCAAAATAGGTACAGATGGTAAAGTGATAGTATAGTTTCGCGGTAAATACTCGATATTGTATTAATATGGCATGTTAAAAAGTTAAACAATGTTAAGCAATTGTATTAGAATTAATAATATTTGATTTGGTTCAAATACCATCACAATTATTTAGTAATCACTTTAAAAGTTAAAAATCACAATTTTTGGAGCCGATGATTATAGTTAAAAGTTAAACAGTTAGGTATTGTCTATTGAAGCAAATGAAAACTGTATGTATATAATATTACCTACCTATACTATTATTTTATTAATTAATATTTAGATTATTGTTCTATGTTTAAAGATCAATGTATAGTTGTATGCAATTAATAAGTTAGCAAAGATATTTTTTCAAGAAATTTAAAGATTTATTTTTCATAAAAATATGAATAAAAAATACTGGCGTCTTGAGCCGTGTTCAATGCGCATTCAGCGTGTGTTGTTCTATCGATCTACGATGAGCTCGATACAGTGAAATACAATTACGCATATCAAATTGAATTTATCTATAGTTAACAGTTATGGGTATTTTAAATGTCTTTGCGTTAAAAAGAGTTTTCCGTAATAAATATAAGTATTATCAAATTCACAGTTCTGTAATTAACCAGGATGGAACTCTAAAATCACTTAATTATCTAGTTTAAGTATAATATTCTAGTATTTAGTGATAAAATGTTAGTTATGAGTTTCAACAAGGTCGTATTTATGTTGAGAAGGGAGGGACTGAGGGGGCTACAGCACTCTCCGAAATTTCAGATTAGTTATAACTTGTTATCTTATCATTAATATTATATTTATTATGTACCTATTCCATTTCATTGTTGATTTTTTAAAAATAGCTAAGACTTTAACAAAAATTAAAATTTTGTAGTTAATTTCTTATTCTTGTTTTTAATACCTAAGTTGAATTGGGAAATTTACCATGGAGAAAATACCCAGCCACCAAAAAAAAAAAAAAAATATCTAAATACGACCCTTAACGAAAGTTAGTATAATTTTTAGTTAAAAATATTTGTTTTAGAATTGATAGATAGATACTGTAAAAATCTGGATTGATATAATAATTATTATAATTTATGATATTATAGCAGAACATTAAATTTGGAAAAAGTAAAATCGTAAAATCGTTAATAAATAATATAAAATTAGAACTTTTCTTTATGAATGATTTTCTTATAATATTATGTTGAAAGTTTATTGGTTATTTGAATATTATAAATAATATTATGACGTCAAGAGTTCATTAACAGAGTGAATTGTAAGAACTCTAAAAATTAGAATTTTAGTAAACCTAAAATACTGTCATTAAATTATTTTAATATATTACTGTATTATTATAAAAATTAATAATTAGTAGTTAAATATGGTTTACGTAGAAATCACACATTTTTTTCTAACATTAAACAGTATTTATCAAAGGTTGAACAGTATTGTTTCAGTCCTTATTATTATTAACCAGCAGAACTTAAGTTAATATTCGAATAATATGCCATATTTATTACTAAAATCACGCCAACACACGTCGTTTGCTGTCAGAGATTAATCTTGAAAATTATGTGAGTATAACACAATAACACATACACACGGCACATACAACAAAAAAGTTAATCATAAATGTATGTGTACTTTTAAATGAAGTATTGTCATTATAAATGTCGTTATTTTCGGAAATTCATATGAAGACATTTAGAAATATAAAATATTTATTAGTTACTTATTAGTACTTACCTACTTAGTTACTTACGTAATACGTATAGTAACTTAAAAAGTTAAAATTTATTATTCGTTTAAATTATTAATTTTAAATTGTAGAAAAAATTTTGAATTAAGTATTTAAAACATCTTATCCAATGTCTAGATTTCGTATAATTTATTTTTCTGTTTTACAGTTTTGTCTGTCAACAAAGCAAATTCGAAAATTAATATAATATATGGTCGTCTACATCATTATTCATTCCAGCATATATTTTATTAACCTCTGACTTTGTGAACGATGTATATTATTAATATCTTGTTCAACCATTGAGTAGGATACCAATATTGATCAAACCGCACACCGATGCCTTTGTCTAAATATTTTTTGGTTAGACGGATTCTATAGGAATACGAATGTCTTTTAGAATTCCTATCAAATCGATCATACTAAAACACATTGATTACCTTAGTATTGACCAATATATTATCATAAATATCACATTCTATCTGTATTTAGATTTATTTTATGTTCTGAGTAAAGCGTGTAATCTATTGGTTTTATCCTTTTTATTCCTTTACTACGTACGTTTTAGGGCAGTAAAAAATCTCCAACAATTGTGATGCACAGCAGTTTATTGTTAAAAAGAGCTACAAAATATGTTTAAAAAAATGTAGTTCATATCAAATATTATGTTCCCAATTACTACATATTATAAGTAAATATATTATATTTTAATTTTTAGAACATAAATATAGGCTACATCACTCAGAATAAATTATCATTGGTTTTTGGGCGTTTCTGCTATTTCGAGTTTAATAAATCATAATATCACTATTAGATGACGTTATTATTATACGCACAAAAATGTGATCAATATAATAAAATTGCTCCTTCCGCCCTTGCCGATTTTTTTTTATTTGGAATGAAATAGTACCCAAATTAATTTTAACCATTTAGTTTTTAGAATAAAATGACAATACAATATGTTATTTTATCTAAACACTTTCGGCTACATAATACTCATCATTTCTGTTTATGTACCTACTAATAAATTATATCATAATATCATTATAATTATATAATTATTCATGTTTATTGGGTGTTTATTATTTTCTCAATGGAAAACTGTCTACGATTATCACGGTGGAGAACGATTCCGAAAATTTGCGGAATCGTGTTGATTTTAGTAGCCACTGGTATACCATATATGATTCCGCAAATTCCATATATATATATACACGATTCCTCGTAATTTGAAATGCAACGTTAGCAGCACTATAGAGTGATTTTGACGCGCGGTAAGCGTACAACGGCGGTACCCGGTAACGCGCGTTAAAATGACGAGCGGTACTCGGGCGATACACGTGCGTCAAAATCGCTCTATACCTACATAGTGTATAAAGAAATAACGATACAACGAACAAAACTGCCGTTATTATATTTTTATGTGTTCTATAACGACAAATGTTTTAAATTGTATAATTAATATAGCTGATCATTTATTTTTTTTGTGAATTCTATAACTACTATTATTATACCTGTTTAATATAATTGTATACAATATTGAATATAGCATCATAATATCATGTCGTTAAACTTTATATTGAGCAATTGATTGAGTAGCCACCAGATGAAAGTATTTGCACGTTTACTAACCAACTAAGAAAAAATTAAATTTTTCAAAAATTACAATTTATAACAACAGGAGTAATTAATTGTACGGAAACGTTGCATTTAAAATTATGTGGAATCGTGTATACTGTATATATATATGGACTTTGTCGAGTTGTGTACGTATATCAGTGGCTATTAAAACCAATACGATTCCACAAATTTGCGGAACCGTGTTATAGCCGATTATCAGTATCGTTGTTAATTTATTGTTGAAGAGTACCCAGTGTAGGACGTAGGTATTATTTTCAATAATACAATTCTAAAACAGTTATCTCAGACTAGAAATTGATAAAAACTTATAACGCATTTTAAACTTTATCAAATGTTACTATTTAGGATATAAAAAGGAAAATAAAAATATTATTATTATTCGTATCATTCAAAAATTCTTAAAAGTATCAATAAGATTTAAAATGAAACATTTACCCACTTATTCACTATAGTAACAATTCAGGAGAGAAATTTTACCTCTTTGTATTATAGTGAAGCGAACGCTCGGATTTTCAGAACTTATTTAGGAATACGGTATAATTTACGATAAACGTTAGTACTTAAACCTCCAAGGGTTAATATCATGTTGTTACGATATCATCAATTGTTATAAAGACAACATGAGTATAATATATAATGTATGTTGCATAAATGTATTAAATTATGTTATATTTTAGTTATATGTTAAAAAACAATAACTTTCCAAAAGAAGCAGCAACGAGGACATTTACGAAATTATAAGACTTTTGGTCTATAATGGGAAAGGAAATGTGAATACCGCATATAATATATAAAGGAAGTCCGTAATAAGTCGAAAGCTTTTGAGTCCACAGTACTTTTACGACACGTGAGTATTATTGGTATTTTTATAATTTTAACTTGTGTTTTCATATAATGAACAACCATTTTGTTTCAACTTATAGAAATCGTCGTAAGTTAATCAATCACAAACAGCATAATATTTATATCACAGATTATATTCACGTTACAATAGCAATATTATAATACATTGGCATATAATATTATACTGACCAACAGTTGTACGGGTTGAGGTTGTCGACGGTCTGGTGGTTCACGGTCATTCTCATCACGCTAGCTGATATCACTGACAACGAGGGTACGCCCCAAGCGAACAGACTATACTTGACAAACCTTGAAATTAGCACATTTACCGGTTCCGGTCGAGGGTTGAGATTCACATTGTTGCGGAATGTTATCAACATATCGTACGTCATCACACACAGCCAGCTGATAATGGCCAGACGGAGGTAGTGTATTCCAAACGCTAAGCACAGACAGAGATTATCTTCCTGGGAACATGCATATTACAATAATTATACGTATTATAGCGGTAAATATTTTTTAGAATTTAATATAATTGATACATCTAACCAATAATTATTGATGTATTACCATTTATTCAACTCTACTCGAAGAAAAATGAACAAATATAAAATAAAAAGTGGTACACCATTTGAATTCAGTTGTTTCAATACCTAGTTTACAGCAAGGTTTTAGGATATACACTGTAACTAATAATAAAATAATTGATAAACATGTGTTAATTGCACAGTGTATTGCAAGTGTTAATTGCAATACCTACTCAAAACAGTCAAACAGTGAACTTGTTCAATTTCAATTTACGTATAAAGCAAATTATTTGAAGTATATAATTTATTAATAGTAGTTATTAGTTGATAATTTTGTAATTAAAAATTGTTGGTCCAAAATTATTTCGTGTATTTATATACCCCGTATTGTTGTATGCTACATATTAGCTGACATAATTGTACCATTTTTAATGGAGTATATTTCGTTGTTGCATTTTATACAAAAATTTAAAATAATTTTATTCTTTGACAATATACATATATATTATATCTTAAGTTATAATATTTGTAACACTCTATTGAAAAATTCAAGTACGAAGTGAATAGGATAGGAAACAGTGTTCAAATACGAGTATATCCATTTTTTCAATTTGAAGACTAAATATTGCACATATCAAGTTAGGTTGAAATTATTCTAGACATTCAAGTGTTATGTTAGAATATACCTACATGTATTCTACATTCATACAATAATACTTATACTTGGATTTATTTTAATTTGTAGTATGTGTAATGAAGTTGGTACTATAGAAGAAAATAAGAGCTACAACTACAATAATTGATTATATAAATAACTTAAAAATATATATCATAAGAAAGATTTCTCGGATTTAATAAAAATAACTTAGCTCCCATTTTTACAGCGTTCAAGTTACACCATAACATTTATTAGTTTTCATTACCTAAGAAATTTTTCATCATTTGTATTCACGAACATTTTATGCTTTTGTTTCTAGAGAAATCTAACTCAAATGATAAATTAAATAGGTTAGGAGGTAGGTAAGTACTAGTGTACAAAATATACTTTCTTTGAAACGTACCTATATAAAAATTGTTATTTATACATGTAGTTAGTTTGAATTTCAAGTATTTTTCCACAAAATAGATATTTAAATATTTTATTTTCATTTAGTGGTTTCAATTGAATTCCTTAGTTCTATTAAGTGTTCTAATAAAAAAGACAAACTTTTTTTTATCGAATCAAAGCACAAACGTTATACATGTGTTTGGTTTTATTCATTTTTTTTCTTAGTTTTTGGGTTGAAACGATGACAGTGATATATTCTTACATCCATACTTTTGGGTGTATCAAAATGTACCAATGATGTTTAATTGCTTTGGAAACTGAGCTGAATTTCACAAATTGAAAAAAAAGAAAACCTTGAAAACCTTATAAAATAATTTATTTCATTTGAAAGTCAAAATGTTAAAAACAATAAAATAAATTCTTATAAATAAAATTGTATATTGTTTTGATCGATATATGATAGACAAGTTATTATTGTTATAAAGATGAATTCATGCTTAAATAATCAAATAATTACATTTGAACTGTTGAGTGTTGATTAATATTCTTATCTTAGAACGTAGAAGGTATCGTAATATTGATGTGTTATAGTATTATTTTAAAGTTAAAAGTACTTATTAAAGTAATGAATTGTTTTCTTAATGTAACGCCTCAATAATTGTAAGTTTGTCATTTTATTTTTATTTTTATTTTTTATTACTTTAAAATATATTACCTGAACTCCTCCAACACCAACTACATAAAATAGCTGCGTTAAAAACATATTTGCTAACATGTACATCAATGCTGTGCCGGACATTGTTCTTAAATCTGAAAACAAACTGAAAGCAAACAAGAAATAATCAATTAATATTAAACAGTTAACATATTATTATTGTTTAGGATTTTTTTTTATTATTTACCTACAACTACGATCTACAATTTCAATACCATAATAACAATAATAATAATGAGTATAATGATTTCTAATAGTTTGGAGTTGTGCACCTTCAGTTAGGAAAACCATTATATTTAGGCCACAGCTGTAATGTTATACAGGGTGGTTCACTAAGTACCTATACTAACTTAAAATTTTTTTTTTTTAAATGCATTTAATCAAATCATGATTTTTGGTTATATTTATATACACTTAAAAATCATGTTGTAATTTTTTTCAATTTGTTTGTAGAATGTTCTGTGCTGATATAAACTTCTGTTTTTCAAGTTAGAACTTCCCCTTATTACTGTGTATTATTTAATGAGTATTTTTTTTTTTTTAATGTAATGTATATCTTATTTAAAATTTAAACTAGTAGTTTCTCAGTTGTTAATATGCTTACACTAAGAATATAAAAGAACTTTACAAGTTGTTTTAATAAATTTAATATTTCTCGTAGATCTAGTGTTAATTATACTTGACCATTTTTTTAAAAAAATTATTAATGTTGATAGGTAAATAATATGAATCACTAAATTTGTCAAATCATTTTAGTTGCATTATCAAAGAAAAAAAGGAGATGAGTATGCTTGGGGTGAATTACCCTGTATATCGTCGATGGACGAGAATGAAGAGGAATGTATAGTGAAAGGGTGATAAAATACCATTTGTTATGGTGGCATTTCTGTGTTGACAGAGATATTCTCTACGTTGTGGTCATCATCATTATTGTCATATTGTATTAAGTTTTATACATTTTCGTTCGGTTCATCTCGTTTTACTCAGTGAAACCCTACCTTTTAAATTGGACACTAAGTTTTAGCACTAAATTGTGAATATATTATCTTAGTTATCTAAGGTGTGTGGGTATCTGAGGTTAGTATGTTGATAAAAGAGATAGTGATAAGTTATTATTGATCACACATTTTTGATCTAGAATCTAGATAATATGAAATGCAAATGTCCGATTAATAAAATATAATTAATAGAGAATACACATATACCTTATCATGCACTACCTAAAATAGGATTATAGTTTTTTAATTCGAGTAAAAATGAATGTACATACTACGTTAGATTCATACGTATACGTTTAAGCAAAATTACTTAATGTTAGACAAATTCTTGATTTGAAATGACATAAACCATTAGTTTGTAAGTAAAGATAATTGTACAAAATGTGTATGAATACACGGATCATTATATTTTTGAGTTATGTTATTGAGTTTTATTACTGATTATATATTTTTATTTTATGTTTGTAATTTACTTGTTAATACGATTTTCCCAATTTTTTTAATTTATCCACTTATCCGTTAATCTTAGAAATTAGTTGAAGAATATTAATTCGAGCAGGAAAACTTAATATTAGTTGTTGTATTTGTAGTTCAAATCATGAGTATGATTTTAAAATATTTTTATTATGAAAACAAATATATATGTAAAAAAAAAAAAAAAGAAAGAAAAAATAATAATAATAATAAATGACCAATAATTTGTTAAAAACAAAAAATAAATAATAACACCAGTCGTGTAATCAGATACTCAATAAATAAATAAATAACTGATTTATATGCTGAATACTTTTTATTGTCTTTCGTCCAGAATAATATACCTATAGTATTTTTGTTTATATTTTTCTCAAGCTAAACAATTTTTCAGAATTCAACAAGTCAGATATTATTACCATTTTTATGTCATATGAATGGTACCCGAGAGAATCTGCACCGGGCAGTCAACCAGTAAATATCAATAAAACAAACTTTTTTTTTGTAGCGTTGTACTAGTTTCATATAATATATTTATGTGCACAGACGTACAGTTATTAAATAATAAATACCTTATATAGAGTTTACATAAATTTAAATAAATATTAGGTCCATAATATTAAATGTAGCTTATAAGTTTGTACATTGTGGAAGATAAAAATGTTAAGATACACCATTTATGAAATTACTATTTATATTCATTAGCTCCAATGCTCTATATATAAGAAGTACATAAATAATAAACATTTAATAATATTTCGATTACTTGATATGTAATAAAATCAATTTAATAAACCAATGAAAAAACACTGAAAGATATGTAAAAATGGCGTATCACTTGTATATGATCCAAAATGATAATTTTAATCGAGCACTCATTATTCTGATATATCATTCGTATTGAATTTTTTTGATAAATTTCTTATTATGTTTTTATTTTAGATAATGTTTATTAAATTAATGTAAAATATAATGTATTGGTAAAAATACTAGGTTATGTTAGATGGAATAATTTATTATTATTAATTTAATGCAGAACGTGTTGTATTATATATAAGAATCTTAATAAGAGTTCAAAAGATATAGAATAATTGTATAATACTCCTCAGTAAAACAACAACTGAGATTGGAGATTATCTAATGATACATTATATGCAAATATGCAATGTAAGATTGTCAAATTCTCATAAACACTATATATGTATTATTTTGATCTAATATTTGTTATCATATTTTATATATTTTTAGACAGTATATTGAATACTAGGATATTGATGATAACATAATATTTTGTTAAATCTGATATTACGAGTTAAAGCTAAGGGTTTCCAGTGAACGAATACAGAATACGATAATCATAATATTCATAATTAATTCAATATAATACTAGTTGAAATGTCTGTTTATTAGTTTAGGAGACGTATAGGTACGGAATGTCATTCTTAAAATTGGTCAGTAAAAATAAATTATAAAGTTAAATCTGGTTTATCTTTGTAATTTGCAAATCAGATAATATTATGATATACTAAATAATTAAATAATACTATATTTATATTTGTTATAATAGATAACTGATCAACCAATTTATAATAAATAGGTAAATTTAAAACGAAAAAAAAATCATATTTAAAATATAAAGTTAATAATAAAAACGGTTTTATGATATTTTAAATATTATATAATAACATTTTAAAAATGCATACGTCATAAGTAAAATAGGAAACACACGAAAAGGAAGGGTTTAGAATAAATTGTCTATAGACATACAAAGGGGCCACATTTTATTTTTCTGTTTCCTCTGGTGGCTAGTCTAATTACTCTAATTTCATTAAATTCTCGTTTAAAAATTCCCTTATTTGCATACTCTATAACAACCCTGTAATACTCCCCGTCTCATATTAAATTGCTTTAAATTATCATCTCAATGCATACAACATAGGTCATCTTAAAATCCTTCAACATTTTTTCCCGATATTTAAAATATATTTTCCACTTAATAGAAAAAATATTATACTTCCCATATTATAATTTTTTAACCGTAGTATATTAAATTATCCATGTTATACCTATCAAGCTTTAATATCATTTAATTTTTGAATTTGTACATAAATAATATTTTTCTGGTTATCGTTTTAATCTTGTGAATTAATTCAATACTGCAATTGTCAAAACTAAATGTCTAACAAAGCTTGTGAAAAAAATGTCATTGTTTACATTTTTTTCGTAGTATTTAATATGTTCCTTTGTCCAATTTAACTGTGTATATAAAATAATAATGGATATTGATAAATCATTATTTATTAACCAATGGGTCCAATTACATAATATATTATAATCGATAACTGTTGCTTTATTTGTTACATTCAAGATTATTATTTAATTTGATACATCATTTACAAAATTTAAATATTAAAAAAAGATTATTATTTCGAAATTGCAGAAACAAATACGACTGAATACAACTGAATAATAATTTTATCTTTCAATTGTTTTGAATTTAAAAAGTTGGCCTTTTAATGACACCTTTTAAATTATATAAAAATAGGTTGAGTTTAATATTTATTTTTTTAAGTACCTACCTATCTATTATTTTATTTATGATTCAGTATTGTTTTTAGTTATTTAATTTTTTAACTTTGTTAAAAAACCACCAACTACAAATAAAAAACTTTTTAAATTTTACGCTTCAACGTAAATTTTATACTGAAATCGATTCTATTTATAAATTAATCAATACATTTTAATATTTTTTATTTAAAACGTAGTTGAACAAAAAAAAAAAAAAATAGTAAATTGTTGAGCTAAAAATTATATATATTTTTTTCAACTTTTGACGTACTTATTCATTTTTATTTTATGAGTAGGTATAAAATCCTTTATTTTGATGATAATATAGATGATTAAAATCTATAATAAATCCATTTCATAAATATTTGGTTAATGCTGGAGCATCAAATTAAATTTTTGAAACAAGGGTTTATTACTACAATACTTTTAGAAGACTTTATTTATAAATTAAGTATTAATATAACTAGGTGAAATATATTTTATATAATACAATTGTACATAATATATTGTTGATGGAATTTAGTTGTATATGCATTTTTGCATTACCAAGGGCTGAGAATGCATATAATAATAATAAAAATTATTCTTTGATTAGTTTTAAGATTGACGAACTAGTGAAAATGAAATGCGATATGTTAATGAAACCTAATGATGTATAATGTAGATGCCAATGACTAGAAGTTATAATTATCTCACTTGTTGTTATGAATAACTTAAGTTAAGCATATTAATATTTTATAAAATACTCAAATTTTCGAGTTAGTGTAAACACTTTTTTTTTTTTTTAAAGCGACTTTTAATTTAGTTTCAAACGCATATTACAATGGTGATTTTCTCCATTTTAATCTTCACACATAAAAGTATTTGAAAAGCCAGAATATTAAAACATTGGTTATATAGGTTTATAAATGCTATTTAATATAAAACACATGGTATTTTACTGTATGTATAAATCTGTAACATACTATTCATTATACATTATTTATTTTAATTATAATGTTTACATTAAATTGGCTTGATGTTTCAAAAAAATATTTCTTATAAATTAAAATGACAACTACTATTATATTTGTATTTTCTATTTCAATAATTAATAATATGATAAAATTGTGTAAGTGTAAAAGAGCATTTAAAAATTATCCAAAATCCAAGTCACATTTTTATAAGTTTATATCTAGAAAATTAAGTGAACATTCAATTGTATAATTTTATATATTATTATTAAAATTAATTATCTATAGGACCTCCGTTTACCTTCAGATATGAGATTAGCTCAGTTGGTAATACGCATTAGTTCTTATTATTATTATTATGAAATAAATAAAATAATTATGTTTTTAGAATTTATTTTAACATTAACGTAAAATTATGATATTTTCTCAAACAATTTTAATTTGCAATACAAAAATGCATTAATCATAAAGATTTAAATAATTTTACGATTATCTAATTATGTATATTATATATTATTAATTTATAATATGTAACATTTTCAAAATATTGACTAATTTTAAGTTATTTATTGGTAACTATTTAAATTTTTTGATTTTTTTAAATCATTTTTTTTATGCTCAATCAAACACTTAAAAACATAATGCAGGATCCGTCATAAGTTTGTTTTAAAGAAATTTTAAAGTATTTAAGATACTTATAAATTTTTTATAGACATTCAACAATTTAATTTTGACGAAATTGGATATTTAATCGAAAAATAACGATTTAATTATTATTCTGTAATTTAAAAAATATCAATTATATCACTGGGACTTGAAACTTTACATTAAATTAATATTTTCCTTAGATAATACCATTTATAACTATTATTTTCAATATATATATATAATTTAATTGTAAGTTTTATTTATATCAGGATGTACCGTTTTATTGTGTACAGTAATTATTATACTCGTATTTATAATAGTAAGTTAATACAATTTATTATACATAATATGATATTATAAAATTTTATTATTTTATATTAGATGCAATGTTTTTAGAAAAAATTAATATAAAATACTGTAAGTAGGTAATACTAGTTGAAAAATAAATTATTTTTAGTATTATTAATAATTCATAAAATATCCTTAGAAACGGGGACTGGCATATCGTTTTTTCTCAGAACCGTTTTTCATATGAAATTTTGTCATTGGATTTAAATTTAATTCATCTATTATATTATTGTGTCTTACTCAATGAAAAAGTACACTTTACGAGATTCACAGCAATATTAATTAACAGTAAAATTTACGAATACTGCAGCGAACCGTTGACGGTCCAACCTACCACCGTGACGAGATGCAAACAGCGCGACTAAGTCGACTCTCATGCTTTACTCGTTTACAGAAGAGATAGGATGGGAGACTGAGCCGACAGGCACGTACGGTCAGTGGCAAAGGCCTCGCTCTATCGTCCGTTACGTCGTGCTGAAAACACAGTGTACACGTATAGCCTTTCCAAACCTGGTTCGTACCCCCACAAAGTGTAGGCATTGTAATAAATATTGCAATTGTGATTCTATTTTTAACTCTACCTTACAGTACATCATTCCTAGGTCATTTTTTTATCTTGACTCTCACCTCATGTGAAAAATTGTATAGCGAGACCGGGTTTGACCACTCGCGCACGTCAGTCCCATGTGAAATTCGTGTACGAACCACCTCACGAAATATGTGATAAAAATGCTCTCGTTTGTACATCGAAATTCCTTTGGTATTTCGTTTTTCATTTTTTATCTTTCACTTTAAGTCATTTCGCCCGTATAGCATAACCGATGTCTGTTACACCGCAAATGATTACATCTAGTGCACGTCACACTCGAAACCTACTGTATAACATAATGCTTACCTACCTGTTTTTTTTTTTTTTTTTTTTTTTTTAATATCTCATAAGTTATAATCATATTATTTGTCGAGTTTATAAAAGGAATAATTTTCAAGCGTTTATGTTATAGATATTATGATATTAAACCAAATAATTTTCTTGTATAAGAAAGTTATACCCCTAGGGGAAGAATTCATTGAACCGTATAAAATACTAGAAGCTCTTTGTTATTAATTTAATATTATAACAATATTATTATAAAAAAAAATTTACAAGTCGAATTTTTTTTTTTTAATTAAATAAAAAGTAAATATAATTTATGAATAAAAATATACTATAAACAATTTGACATGAAATTAAAAAAACTTATACTTTTTCTAATATAATAAATTTTAGTATACTAAAAATATTATAATCCATGCAGGTAACTAAAAAATAATTTATTATGTTTGTATGATTGCCTATATATTGAAGAAGTTGGTGTTCATTTTTAATACGAAGTTTCAAGTTGAGTCTTTGAAGTCAAGTTGAAATTCGATATATTATTATAATGGGATTGAGTTAGCAAAATTGTTGAGTATAAATCTTTACGTATAGAAAAAAAACGACATGTGAAGATTTTTTATTGTTTAATGTACAAGTAAATAAGTAAGTATTATAAGTAAGAACAGAGGTCAAAGAGGATTTTCTGACAGTTTGTGGATTGTGGTTATGTTAAGAATTAATTCTAGGTGTTAAAATGAAAATTATAGTACTTTGATATAATGCATGTAATTTACTAAAAAATAATAAATTTTATTATTACTGAATTACTGAATTGGAGTTATTGTTAGGAAAATATTATGATATTGCATGATAAATGAAGTAACATAGGAAATGAGAGTGGATATAAAGGATTCAAAACCATCAAAGAATAAGGAGAGGGCTTGGGGAAGAATTGATTGGAAAATGGGAAATGGATTTTGAATTTGAATCTCCTATGACTGCTTTCATTTAAAAAAATGAGAACTGGCATTAAATACTTATCTTAAAATATATTATCACAACATAAAAAAAGTAAAAATGTATTGTTAAATTAATTGTAAAATATGCTTGAATAAAGTATGTACTTCAATAATTATATTATACTGAAATAATATATTATAAATAGAACATAATGCATGATATTATTATAAAAATAAAAATAAAACTATAGAATCCATTTTATTTTTTGAATAAATGTATATTTTTGTGTTTAATGTTAAAACAATGAAAATGTATTTGTTATTTCAAATGCTTTTAGGTTTTCTATTGACTGCTTTAAAATTAACATTTATATTGGCAGCTCAAGACAATCTGTCACATTATTGATGCGAATGACTTATTTTTTTGTTTCCACGAAATTGACATTTTTGGCCACTTCAAAAACGAAAAACCTATATTAAAGGTAATTTCCGATTTTCAAAAACTTAAAAGAACTTTTTTGCTCTAAACATCGATTGGCGGGTATTCGATTTTATATCCACTAGACTATTAAAGTTAGTGAATCAACGAATAAACAAAATGTTTACGTTTGACAAACACCATACTATATAATCGAAATTTTTTTTAAATTGACAGGATATGAAATTATAAGGATTAATTTAATAACTATAAATAGCAGCAGGCAGAGTTATGTGACAGTAGAAAATTCGGACAATTTGTGTTGATGGTTGTAAGATGATTAGAATAGTTTTGGATGTAACAGTTTAATAAATTAATTATTGTTTATTTAAAAGCCAAATCATTGTCACTATAAATGTAAGACATGGATATTATGAATTATATTTTAGTTAAATAATGATAATAATATAGTCAATAATCTGTACTATGATTTTGTACCATATGAGTTATAAATTAAAAAAAATTACATAAACTACTTTTTTTTAATCAAATTAATTCAATTTTTATAAATCTATAAAATTTATTGACTTAGAAAAAATAATTAAAATTATTTACCTATACAATTGTTTTTAGTTATTTGATTTAAAAGATAATGTTTTGTATAATTTAAAAAAATCGAGAAAAAAAACTTAAACAATATTTTAAGATTCCTTCAATGTAATATATTTTATGTTGGTACCTAAGTACTCACTCTAAAGTTTTTTCATCGTTTTTTTTATAGTAATTAGTAGAACAATCAACAAATTTTGTTTAAATTCCATGCGGTTAAATTGATTGTCTGAAAAATGATAATTTCTATGTGTTGAACCTTAAGTGTAAACAGGTTTCCCTGACAAATACAACTGTTAACAAAATGTGTTTATTAAATGTACGTACAATACTTATTAAATTTTTCTTATCTTTTATTAGGTATAGAAAAGAGGTAATCGAATTTATATAAAATAAAAAATATTTACATAATTTATAATGTATTGTAATACATAGTATAGATGTACTGAATTAATTATAATAAATAATAATAATAATATAATTTATATTACTAAAATGTATGACAACTTAAAGTGACAACTCTTAAAAAAAAATATTTGAATTCAACACTGAGGGAAAGAGGTGATTAACAGGAGATTATAGGTAATGATTAGAATGAGTATATTTACTTGCTATAATATATAAATACCTAGATAGGTATTATTATTTTTTATTATTATATTGATTTTATTTCTGACAGTACTTACTGTATTGGGAAATATTATGTTTATAACCACCTATATGCAACTGGTAAGTCATTGGTTTAGGTTTTTAATTTTATATATATTCAATTTTTATTATTTAAAATTACACATTTACTAAATATTGAAATAAAACAAATGCTATTTTAGAAAAAAATATTATCGAGATTTTTGTAAAGTAGAAGTTTTATCAAAGGTTAGTTTGTACTAAAACTTAATGATAATTTTTATAAAATTTGTAATTTGTTTAAACCAATTAAACATCATCGGTAAAATAATTTTATATTTTTGAAGAGGGTAAAATACTTATATGTCTGCAATTATTTTTATTCCTTTAAAAAAATATTTCATTTGTTATCTCTTAAAAAAAAAACTTTCTTAGTGTTATTTGAGTTAGAACTTTTAGTATTCTATAGTTTTGACTGTTTTGAGTAGTATGTGGTCTGATGATAAAGTTTTAAAAATTGTATGCAAAAGTAACTAAAATTCATATATATATACATATATATTTGTTATATACTACAGTAAGGAATCATATAGTAAAAATACTAAATCAAATTTATCTGAAAATAATAAAATATACGTAATTGTAATTTATTAACGCTATAATATTTGAACCTTAAAAAAGTTATTTTTTTATGTATTTGTACATAATATATTAATATTACATTTTATGTTAACACATTTTATAATGTGTAAATTAACATATACAACGGATATTATATAATATTTTACATTTTCCATTGTTAAGATTAATATTTGAATCTTGATTCTTGTTTGGATTAAAAATATTTAGCATCAGTTAATGCATAGACATACATATTATAATAATTTATTTCTTGTAGTCTATTATGATAACTTATAGTTAGATATTTCAAGTCGACAAAAGTGTATTCATGATGAAAAAAAAGAAATATTTAGATTATTAAAGATTTCTTCACGTAAAATTGTAAATTTAGTACCATATGATTTAATATGATATAAATAATAAATATGTCGGTAAAAGATATAACTTATGGTATCTTTTTAGTTTTTTAAAATTATGGTGAAAATAAGATTATTTTAAATGCAATGTCCAAAAAACAAATAAAATTTAAAAAGCCTTCTAATACTTCTAATACAAATCGTTAAGATATATATTTTAGATATTATACAATTTTATAAATATGACTGTAATAGTAGAATAATTTAAATCTGTATTTTGTGTTTTAACTATTATTATCAAATTCCATCTTCCACGCAAACTAAATATTTGGGTTTAATTCTTGACAAACGCCTTACGTAGCTTTACGCCCTTACTTAAAAAACAAGTGTAAAGCTCTCAATCTAAGACTCCACCTTCTTAGACCTTTACTACGCTCAAAGCTCTCATTAAAAACCAAAAGAACAATTTACATGGCTCTTCTAAGGCTCATGTGGTACTATGGCATACAACTTTGGGGATCAGCCAAACCCTCGAATACTAGAACAATCCAGGCATTTCAGTCTATCTGTCTACGTCTAATATCAGGTGCCCCTTGGTATATTACCAATGAATCACTTCATAAAGACATCTGCATTCCAACCTTAAATAGCCTTGCCAAAATCACCTACAAAAAAACACACCAAACATTCAGTACTCACTCCAATCCCATAATCACCCAACTATCATCCAATCAAATTCCAGGTAATCCACCCAGGCGCCTGAAAAGGAACTGATGTAGGGACCTACTCTCTCCTTAAATCGCTTTCCACGGGGTGCCGTCACTGGGCGACTTTCCCCTCCTGCTAATCAACCATCATCATATTTACTTATTGTATAACTTGTAAATACAGATTGTAAATATTATGTTTTTGTTCAATAAAAAAAAAAAAAAAAAAAAAAACTATTATTATGATGTAATTTGTAACTGTGAGATGTGAAACTAAACAAAATCGAACATAATTTGTAATACATAATTTTAACTTAGTGTTTCGAGTAATTATTTGTATATTACTAAAATATTTTAATAAATTTATTTATTTAAGAACTATGAAGCTGTTGCGAGGATGCTACCAATTTCTTAGTGATCTGTTTTAGAAAAAAGTTTTAGTTTATAAAGATACACAACTTTATTTTAAGGTATGTTAAATCATTTTCTATACTTACGTCAATAAACCTTTTAAAAATTGTATCATTTTAAAGCATTAGTTTGTTCGTAAATATTATTTATAATTATTAAACTAACAAAATAATTAATTGCATCTACGAAAATAAATTATTGACTAAGGATGTTAGGAATGTGCATTTAGTTATTATGTTAAAATTTTTTTTAATTTTGGTAATAGCAAAAAAATTTGACTATTTATTTTATAGACTACTTAGAGAAATATTAGAAACTAAAAGTACGACAAATTTAAAAATACGGTTTAAAAATAATGTTTAATTTTTTATCAAATAAAATCATTTCAGTTTTCATTTTGAATATATTAATATGTTTTTAAAACATGCTAAATTTTAACAGTACGAATAATCACGAGGAGTATAACTTTAGTAGTATTCATCGAGTATGTGATGTTGTGTGTCAAAATACTCTGCATCACTTTAAATCAATCAACTAAACAGAATCCAACAGCAGCTTATTATGAATATTTCAAGTATAGTTTACGTGGAAAAAGATAAGCCAACTCTTTTGACGTCAATTCAGATTATGAGGCGGTGATGGATGACCTAACGAATAATGAAATTGCCGTACATTTCGATTTTTCATTTTAGATCAAACTTAGATACAATTGTAAAACTAGAAAATAAAACATTTCCGGAGAAAACTAAATCACCTAATATTATCTAATATTATCACTCAATCGTATAAGTCTTACGGTTATATATTAACTTTCTTGTTAATAAATAAATATATATTTTATAACTAATCAAAAAAAAAAAAAAATATCTTAAATTGCATCCATAAAAAATAATCTTTCGTACATTTTTTTTCATTACCTATTAAGTGATGGATTTCAATGTTTTGGAGATCCGTCTTCTAAAAATGTCATCAAGCCTTACCAAAATTTTATCGATTTGGTTTTTTATACTGCCCTCGTACCCGAAAAATTGTAAATCCATTATTAAAATGACAAAAAAATACGTGGTTTTGCTCTCCGGTTAGGTTATTTGAGACAAAGTTTTATAGTTGATATAAATATAATGTACTCAACCAAATATATTGTGTGGTGATAATCAATTAATATATTTAACGCTAGTTTTTTATACATAGGTATAAATCGATATTTAAAATGTATTATGCCATTCGTATTTGATTAAATGATCAAGTATAATCTTTCTTCATTATTATATTTTTTATTTATTACTGTGATCACTATATTATTAGTGCGTATTAGAAAAAGAAAATAAATTCAATATGATATTAAATAAAAAGAAAATTTGAAGTTGATATATTATATAGAAGAGCTAATATAAAAATTGATTTATATGAGAACAAATATAGAATAGATTATATAAATCCGGGCTCTATAATAAAAGAGTGGAAGAAACTTACATAAAAGCAGGGCTCAAAGTAGTGTATCTTCAATTAAATAAGATTTATATGGATAAAAATGTATTGTTGGCAATCTACCTATCGAATTTACTACCTGTAGTCTTATGATTTTGTATTATTATATTTTTACATCATAATAAAAATATAATATAAATATTGTATTTAATTAAATTTTTGAAGGAAATTTCATACAAAAATGAAAGTTTTAAAGTGTGTATCATTTCTATAATGTATTCGTAAAAATACAATTTTTAACTAGGTAAACTAGGCGGAATAGTAAACTTTCATTGCACAAATGTTTGAAAATATTTTTCTATTTACCCAATTTTAAATCTTTACAGAACAACATTTTTAACAGTATTTATGTTAATTTTTTTTTAAATTTTTACTTTTTAGAATGAAATAAAACAATATATTTATTGTTTTATCCGAAAGCAAAATATTTTCCTAAGAAATTTTATGTATAAAAATATAATTTCTAATGAGTTATTAATTGAGTTCATTATTTAGTTATTTAAAGTTATGATAAGTGTAGTAGTGGATCAACATTTTGCGGTGCAACCTTATGCTACTACGCTCATTAAAACTTTAAATATTTAAACTTATAAACTACTATAGAAAAACATTCTGCAATTTTCCAAAAAATATAATACTTCTCATGAAAATGAGTGTTAAGTGCAAAAAAAAGTACTCCCTATATAATATATTATTAATTTTATACATTTTGCTAATATATTTAGGCATTTGATTAACTTTATATAGACACTAACCTATAGTTTTTAATTATATTAAAATGATTCAATTAAATATATTTATGTAATTATTGATAATTTACCTGAAATAAAAAATATTATATTTAATAAATAAGATTTATTGTTGTTACAAATATAAAGTAATATAATATAACATAATAACACTAGATTTGAATATATGTATTTAAAATGCTATTTTTTCTTCTTTGAATTGTATTACTGTATAAGATAAAACATTTTCAAAACTAAGTGTAATGCCTAACAATAAGGGTACTAGGTATTTACTATTATTATAATTGTATTTTTTTAGTGGCAAGTCCCATTAAAATTATTAAACCTATTTATTTTGACAAGAAAATATTAAAATTTATTTTTCATTCATTTTTTTTCAATTGATTCATTCATGGATATTTCACCTTTAAAGAAAATATATTCTTATAATAACATTACATGTATAAATATTGGAAAAAGTTCTATAATCAAAAATTAAGTTTAATAGAATAGTTTTAATGAAAATAAATTAAAAATTTTAGAATAAAATAAAATTATAATAATAAATTAATTTTTACATTTATTTGTAAGCTATCGAGTTTTTATGGAATTATACTTTAAAATAATAATAAATTTACTAAGCTGAAGCTGTCGGTTTTCTTTGACTTAAAAACTCCATTTCAGACCTGTTATGTGCATTAAAATCTACCCTTAAAATTGAATAAAGCTATAAACTACAGAATATAGTGTGGCAGGCGTGTTATAATACTGTTGTTATATTATGAATTTATGAATAATGTATTACAACCACAATTGCCAGTTAAATTATTCTATCATACCCTATGGTGTTGATTTACGGTAATAACTTGTACTCAGCAAGTTTTTATATGTGTCTGTTTGATAGTAGTGGACCTTATTCGCTGAGAGCGAAATCTCCACAACTATAAACCTACCTAATATTATATAATTTTCGATGAACCGAGCAATATAAAATAATATTCATACAAAACTATAAATATAAACATTTTCATTTAGAAGTTGAAATTATATGTCAGGTCACAAATTAAATCAATTACAGTTATACAGTAAATAAAAACCTAATTTTTCATATTGTGAAAAGGTATAATACGTTCTAAATAGACTAACTAATAATTAAAATATATCCTTTGATCGACTTGTTGTTAGTTATGAAATAAATTATATTAATTGTCATCAAGATATCATTTACACATAATAATATTTCATCTGTTAATAAAACGGTAATTTATTATGTTTAGAATTGTGAACTTTAGTAAATATATGATTAAGAAAAGAAAAAAACCGGAACAATAATTACTTAAACCTTATTTTTTTCAATAAACAAAATGGAATTGTATTATATAGTTATATCTAACACCTACAATACCTAGCTATATTTAAATATATAAAATTAAATTCAATATGTTATACAATAAAAAACAAAATATCCATATTTATTTTTATTGAACATTAATAGGAGACTCATACGAAAATGTATAGCTTTTATTAAAGTTTCATTTCGAATTAATGTACAATTTGCTCAAAAGTTATTATTTGGCTGAATAAGTAACTATTTAGTTCAAACAATTCATATTATTTTATTGTTGATTGTATTTAATGTTAAGTCTATTATTGTGATTTAGTGAGACGACAATATTGAGAATATAAACGTATTATATCTTGTTACGGTAAATTACCTAATATCGGAATATAACGTTATTCGCTTACAAGTGTTTGAATTATTATATTTTAGTGAATCACGTTAATAACCTTATGAAATGGGATATTTGGTTGTTTACTGAAACAAATATAAAATATAAGTATAAAATAGATCATTTTACGTCAGACATTTTTAAATTTTTCTGATTATATATATATAAAAAAGATTTCACTTTAATTACTAAAAAATAAAATTCCTGAAAATGATGATTATAAGTTATACACTTATAACTATATAATATAGAGTTACTTTTAATGTTAATCAGTTAAAACTCAAAATTATTTTATTGATGGTTTTATATTACCTAATAATTGTTTTAATGGAAAACATTAATTTTAATTACTTTTAAGTTATAAATATGAAAAGGTCACGTACGTTTTATTTTTCAATTAGGCAACTAAATTTAATTTTAATTACCATGCTAACTTTTGACTTACTTGAGTTAACAGAAAATTTAAATTAATTATAATTTATAGTTAAATTGTATTTAACTGAGTTAAAAAATATCTTTACCCACACAGGCTGACTAAAAAGTCGAATGGATTTTATAGTTCAATACTCGTTGTAATAATTTCTTATGTATTTTTCATTAAATAAAATAATTTGTAATATACATTTTTAATACCGTAAGAATTATGCTTCAAACATGTCAAACATATTTTTTTATACCTAAATTATTAGTTTAAACATGAGATATTTATGGAACATTGATGAAATCCATCAGCTTCGATTAACATTTTATACAATAATTCTTTATACAGTTAATATATATATAATATATATCTAATACACATATTATACAATATAAATAAAAAAGAAACATGAACACCAAACGTTATTATTTAATTTACAAAAATTATAACTGTTTGTTCAGTATTTTTTTTTAAATGTGTTCTAATATAAATCATATTTAAAGAAATTATCAAGAATTTATCAACTTATCCTAAGTTTAAAATTTAGAGCGTTAATTAATAAAAATATAAGATAGGTATTCCAAAAAATTAAATAGATAAAGGAGCGTCAATGATAAATTATATTTATATAGAGTTTACAGAAAGAAATTAAAATGTTTAATGTCTGAGAAAGAATTCTTAAGCCTGATAAAGGCGGTGAAAGATAGTTTAAGAAAGATAAATAGAGTGCGTGTGAGATGCCTAGAAGAAGGTAGGATGAAAGAAAATATTTAAATATTTTTAGACATAAGTTCTGTATGATGATTTTTTTTTGAAACACAAAGAATTTGTTTTAAATACACGAATATTTGCTGTAGATTATCATAAAGAACTTTTTTAAAATTAAAGAAGACATTCCCGCTTTTAGTAGCCCAAAAGCTTTTACCGTTTTAGACCAGATTAAAGCTCAATTATTATTTAAACTTAAAAATACCCAAGTATTCAAATATTAAAAATATTATTTTTTTTTCAAAAAAAAAAATATTTATCAATAATTTATTTATTTAATAATGAAATGTAAAAAGTAAAATGGGCTATAAATATAATCTAAACAACTAAAAAAAGATAGGTAATCGTTTTTCGTGTTTAATTAGACGTTTTGTTTATTAATCATTCAGTTGCTGTCATTTATTTCCTATGAAGTATATAATACTCTACTATTCAGAATATGTTTTGTATCGTTCATATTTAATATTATAATGATACAGGTGTGAGGTGGATGTTGTGCATGTTTACTCATACAGTGATCCTAAACGCAAGTCTGTAGATTAGTTCTGCAAAAGTAGCAATCACACGAAACTACCATTAGAGTGGAGATGATAAACGATTTTCTTCGTAGTCCGAAGTAAACTCTTCATCACTTTACCATCTGCCACTTTTATCCATTCACCTCCCACCACAGTCAATCTTTACTTGTGTAATCACCAGTATACAGATTTTGTGTGTGTGTAAGAGTACGCGTTATACGTGCCGGCATGAATGGTAAACTATCGACGTAAATTCGTGTTCATGATTTCATTTCGATTAGTATTAATCACATACAGCCGTATAAAAAAAAATCTTTTCTTGTACCTAGTCATATACATTTTAAATAATGATCATTATCTATTACCTATACAATTATCAATTTCATAATCATACTTTCCATCAAGTTAAACATCTATAAATTGTTTATAATAGGTTGAATACCCAATATTGTCTTAACAAATGACTTATAACAATTGTAAATAGGGTTTAATTCATAAAAAAAAAAAAAAAACTTATACGGAGTCTTGTATTACGTTTTCGAGCATTAAGTGTTATAATTAAAAATTGTATAGTTAAAACTACATCGTAGTAATTATTAATAACTTTGACTTTTATGATTTTTAGAAACTTGAACTTAATGCTTTATGAAAATAAATCTTTTTTTTTGATATTTTTTATAAAAAAATTGCTGCAAGAAAAACTAACTAGGAGCTTTGTGTTAAATTGTCAAACTTTATTATTTACAACAATTTTGAAAATTATATTATGTCTTCTACACAATATTATGTTATTATTTTTATTAAGTTACTTTTGACCCCCTAAATACCAAATAAATTCAATTTGTTGAAGTTGGATAAATACATTTTTACCTGAAAGCAATGATAAAATAGTGTTAATGAAGAACGATACAAAATGTAGAAATAGTCGAAATAAAGTTTTAATACTGAACTCGTAAACATTTATTTATCGCTGTTTTCTGAATAACTATTAATATATTTTAAAATGATCTCTTAAAACCTTAAAGTACCGATTCTGTTAAATTTACATACTTTAGATGTTGGTCCGCAATAAATATAGATATAGTATATAGTTTATACATTATAACCATTGAGATTTTATTGATCAAAACATTTTCTTGAAAAAATGCATAAAAATAAATTACAATTAATTTAAAAACGAATAGTTACAGGGCTTGTATTCGGAAAATAATAAAAGTATCTTTTATTATTTAAAGATTTCTTTAAGAAAAGGATAACTCCCCATAATATACACCATAGTCAATAGATGAATACGAAATTGAAAAACGAACATGATAGGGTAGTAGAATAAATTGACCAGCGTAAAAATAACTAAAGCTAAAAAAATATTTGTTATCGACTTCGGCGCGCATTAAATCTTAAATTTTTATCTTGATGAGACGAGTTTAGTAAATCACATCATAAATCACATGGTAATTAGGTAATCAATTTATATAATTTGTACAATTGTTATGAAAATTGGATATAAATTATAAGTATTATATTATATAGATTATATAATTAATATATATTTACTGTACAATATATTCAACTGTAAATATTAGAACATTGAATATTTATAAATTACAACGAAATAAATAAACCCGATGAAAATTATCATTTTTGTAAATTACTATTACTTATATATATATATATAGTACCAATCTATTGTATCACGCAATACTAGTTGCACACCCGTAATCATTGATTTATAAAAATGTATTTTATTTGCTTTGTCATTATTTAAGTTATTTTATACATAGTTGATTTCTGTAATTTAAAAGATTTTCTTTTTGGAGTTTTAGATTTTATATAATCTTGTCATTTGTGTTATAGGGTGAAAAAAATGACACTATTTGAAATATCATATAAAAAAGGCTTTACACTTTCCCTGTATGTACTCGGGCACTCGGTGTAAGTACAAAGTATGTATTTTTATAGGTACTTACTATTTATATATTATGTATGTTCACAACATAACTTAATTATGAAAATAATTCACTTATAAAAATAATATTAAATCAATTCAATTCAATTAACAATCTTATTAAATATTATTTTAATTTAATGATTGAAAATGTCCTAAGAAATAAACTGAGGAATAAGATTATACTGTGGTAAAAATTAAATTATAATATGAATAAATAATAATATTTTATGTTACATATACTATTCAGTATTATATTTGTGAATTTAGTTCGTTGTATGTGTGTTGTAAATGTTTGGTACACTTTGTTAATTTTTTTGACTAACATTTTGATTTAATAATGTATTCAAGTCTTTGTCTATAATTAATTTGATATAATGGTCTTATCAAATATTTATTATAATGAAATACTGTTATTATAATATTATAGTATACTAAATTACTAACTAACAATTGAATCATAGCAATTATTTGTAATGATTATTAATGGTAGTAAAAAAAAAAAAAAAATAATAATAATTATATTTTATATTTTTTTATTTATATTGCACTTGGCGCAATGACGTATAAACTATAGATTTTTTCCAGTTACTACGTGAGACTGAAGCGAAAAATCCCGTTTCCGAGATGAATTTAATGAGATTTCTCCTTTTCTCTGATTTCAAATCCCTGTTTGTCGACAGGATGAGTTTTTTTCATTACTCATATGTATAAAAAGTAAAGAGAAGTGTCCGGTAACAAAAACAACTACAAAAAAAGTTTTCCGTTTCGGTATAATATTTGTGTATAAATGGTCATAGTATATTGTTGGCCATCATTTATTTTTTAGACAAGGAACAAAGTTAAACATATAATATAGTGAAACAAAAACTAGAAGCATTATACATATATTATTTTATGTTCAGTGTATAAAACATAATTGCGTATAATATATTATAGGTAGGTACTACTATATAATTGCACTTGTATAAATGTCTCGTTTTTATATTTAATTGAGGAGTGACGACATATTTAAAGAATGGAATATTTTCGAATTTAATATAACATAAGTTTTCAGTCATTTAGTTAAACGTATTGTTTTATATTTGATAAAGAAATTAATTTATTTAAAAACATGAAGTACGAGTATATGGAATAAAAATACCTACGATTTTAATTTTGAAAAACAATATCGTATAATATTATGTATACATAAATAACATAAACAATTTTTAGGTTCTTGGATTATAATTGGAATTGAATAGTTTTATAATGTTTCATTTTAAATTGTTTACGTTAAAGTTTTATTTTTTATTTTGTATCTGAATTACACAATTTATACAAAATAAGTATAATAAATATAAATGAAAACAAAGAAAATGTATAAACTTGAGTTGAAGAAGCCACCCACTGACAACACTCCTTACAGTAGGTATTATATTATATATTTGTAGAAGTTAAGTGAAAAAAAAGGTCATGGATGATTTTTTAAGAATTGCGGTATTAAGTATAGTAGTTTGTTGCGGTTTGTGAGATTGTTTTCATTTTTAGACCACTGTAAGATTTTATTTGTGACATAGAATGGAACATTAGTGATTATAGGCAGAACATTTTATTTTTGGTTATTTGAATTTTGTTTAAGTTGTATATATTGGTGGATACTCAAAAACATACTGCAGTATATAGAATGTCATACGTCCAAATTGACTTTAAAAAAGTTTATAGTGATTTGATTTTGTGTGCAGTTTAAGTTTTGACTTTGGGGGATGTGTCTTAAGTAAGCTTAGATAAGTGTTTACTTTGATTTTTTTCAGTGGATTTGGTGTGACCAGTTCAACTTTTTATCGAAATGTACTCCGAGGTATTTTGTTGTATTCGAGGTTAGTATTATGATATTATTTAATGTTATCGCCTATCGGTATGCAGATTCCGTGTTCGACTATAAAGGTGATATTATGCTATTATTTGGTTTCGTTTATTTTAATTTTCCAGTTTTTATACCATGATTAGTGTTCATGAAAATGGGATTGAAGATTTTTAGAAGTCGGTTTTATTTTTAACAAAGGAAGATTGTTATTTTTTTAAAATAATTTTATTATTATTGCTATTAAATAATAAAAAAAAAGATTCATTTTGAAAAGCAATACTACCTAATTCTAATAATATATATGAGTAAAATCAAAACAAACATTTATATAATACAGTGAAATTTCTATACTACGAATTATTTTTGAAAACCAAGACTTTCATTGTTAATCATGCGTTAATTCTAACGAATTCCTCTATAATTCGATTTTTTTTTGTTTCCCACGAGACTTCGTTGTATAGAAGTTTCACTGTATAAATTATTTTAAGAATTTTTATATTTTTTCGATAATTTAACAAATACTTTTACTATGAGTCATGAACTAATATCTAATAAGTTAATATTTCATTACTAACTCGATTGAACATATTTACTTCATTGATAAATGTAATTACCTAAAACAAACAGAGATAAAATAATTTAATTAAAACTCATAACTATTGGTATTCATAGTAAACAACTAAATTAAAATACGAGATGTATCCAGAAAGTAAGTGTCATTTTCTTTTACAAATTCTTATGGATTTTGATTATTTTTCCTACATTCCAGATATGGAATCTATTGATTTTCATTTGTTTTGTTTTTACACATCAAATCATTTAAGGGTGGCTTAAACTGCAATTAAGATGATGAGGTGAAAGAAATTGTTACACATAGTTACAATCACCGGCATTTTGCTATGATGAAGGAATAAAAAAACTACTAAGTACCCCGATATGATAAGTGCCTAAGTAATGGTGGTAACTATAATGAAAAAATAGCCTAGTACTTACATATAATTTAAATTAAAATAACATTTATTTTTAAATTTAGACTTACCTACGTGTTTATATTGCCTATAATGGAACTTACTTTCCAGATGCAACTGGTATTTGTTTAGGTAACTTAACTTAAAAAATAAAAATTGAAAATTTAATAATCCAATTCACCCTCCAATGCAATTTAAAATGTGTATATTTAATTATAATATGAAAAAATCCGAAAAAAGTAAATACTTTTTGAAATTATGGTTGTTAAATTTTAAAAATTACGCCTTTGATATATAAAGCAAAAACTAAAATATCAAATTTTAAATGTTTTAAGTACTAAATTGAATTCAGATTTATTTTTAATAAATAACTATGAAATTATTTTAAAAGTAACTGAACTGAAATCTGTAAAATGATGTATAATAAATAATAATGTAATATATTTTAATACATTTTTACATTTTTAGGTAAAGTGTTTTTATTATTATTATTTTTTTTAATTTAAAATTTTCATTCTTCTACTTGAGATATTTTATTTAAAATTAATAGTATATCTATTTATTTCTTACTTTACATTTTAACAGAAAACGCAATTTATTCTTGGATCATAAAAATAAAAATAACAGTTTTTATTACAGTTTATAAGAAAAAAATTTTCGTTTAATTTTCAAATTTAAACTTTTATAATACAATTTCGTAAGAATAAATTGTTTAATTTTTTAAACCTAAAACTTAATATAATAAATTTGAATATAATCATTATTTTTATCGACATTTTCAGATAATTATGACTCAAAATAAAAGCATTCAATTTGTTTTATTATTGCAAAAAGAATGAAGTAAATAGATAGATGCAGCTTTTTAACAAAAATGCTCGATAGTTTCGATAAATATCTTATTCTATATTAATATGTAAGTAAATTTTATGTTGTTATTTATTTGATCTTTTAATAATATTTAGTTACAAAGTTGATTTAATATAATATAATATAATAATTATAGATATAATCAATGTTTTTCTCGTGTTATGATTTTGTAAAAATCAATGTTTTAAAAAAAAATATAAGTACCTAATTTATTTTCTGCCTTCATATTTTGTAATCACAGAATTTTGTATAGTTAATTGGCCACTTTACTCATTTTCCTTTTACTTTTCACGTTGACAACTACACTAGGTTAATATTTTTATTTAATCATTAATGTACTACTGTACATTACAGGTGATCATGTAGGTTATTTTTTGGTCATCAAGTAATTATTTAATGTTATTAATAAAAATTCGTTTTGTTATGTTATGAGTAAAAAAAAAAAATATATTGTGTATTAATAGAATTTTAATTTTAAAACTTTAATTTATACATTTAGCCTTGACATGAAGTGGCCACTCTACTAACCGACTTTTTTGAGTTACATTAATATTTAAAAACTAATGATGACGTGATCACTACTATGGCAACCTTTGGCACTACAAACAGCGTTGTGTGGGAGTACTACAAATATTATGAAATATACCATCAATGGCAAACAACATCGACAAAGAGCTGTATACCTATTTAAATAATTAATATTTAACAGGTAGTAGCTTTTGGGTTTAGGATAACTATCTATGTTTGAGATTAAGAATAAATTATGACTTGTATAACAACTGTCCAAAGTTTAAAATATAATTTCTGTGGGTTACGATTGTTATAAATGCTTTTCAGACGTAATCGTTACTCTGTTGGTAGGTACGTGACAACTGTATCGGTGTTGGCATCGTTAAAAGTTTTAAGTGACGGTAGCGGAGAAGACAAAATTGAAACTCAAAAACTAAAATTCCCATTGGCGTTAATTCATGTGTGCGCCTTTTTTCTTTTTTTTACGAATATAACAAAATATTTTTTTTTACTTAATTCAACAAGTTTTTATTCTTCGTTTATAGTTTGTATATTTATACTATTGTTCAAATAAATGTGTGTATTTATATTATGAAGAAATGGAATTGAAAATACGATTTTTTTTTAAGATTTTCTACTTCATAATAGTTTTTAAAATATATTTTTGGAATACACAGTACAGATAATTTAATTATTATTATAAGATTTTGAATATAAATGATATAAATAGACTGCCTATGTTCGACGTTCGTTTATATTATTTATTAAAATATGTTGCATCTAATAAGTATATATAATATTATATTTTCAATATTTATGATAGAAATTTATTTTTATTTTTACTGAAAATGTTAAAACTAAATTAGGTAAATAATAGATATAATTTGATACCATTTTTTGTAATTTTATATCCAGGTACTATTCAACAAAATACATGAGCCTATAAGTTACATTAGCGGTTGTAATCTTATTTTATTTATTAGAAATTAAATTATGTATTATATACATATATATTAAAATGTATAATCAATAATTTTATTTTATACCTAGTATATTTGATATATTTTTTAAGAATATGTATTGTATCGTGTGATTATTTTTTTGATTTATCAATTATTACATTATAATAATTAGGGACTTATATACATTTTAACGGTTTTGTACATAACCTAATATTTTTATCACATAGGTATTTTTCATAGGTATTCATAGGTTTCATAAGTTTTATTGTTTAGAAAATTAATATATTAAATGTATTTTTGAAACAGTTAAATTGGCCCCTTGTTCTTATATGTTATTAAAGTTTCATTTAACTTAATTATTATAAGTGGAATATCGATTGATAAAATGAATAAGCATAAAAAATAATGTAAAACATTGCAATGATATATTTATGTAGGTACTAAGTAAGTACCTTATTGCCTAGTATAGAAAAGTTAATTAGTCACGAGTATCAGGGATAATGACGGAACAATTACGGACTTACAGGTTTTTTATAGTTAAGTTACAGAGAAATTAAGACCTTTCTGATGATTTATCAAATTGTACTTTTTTTTCTATTGTTTACCATTAATTTCTCTTTTCATTACTTCTCTTTTTGTGCTCAGTATTAAGTGAGATTTTGGGCTTAATGGGAGTTGATAAATGGACGTTTTCTATATTTTCAATATGAGCGACAAGACGAGGCATCCGAAACGCTTTTAATAACTTAATCACTGTATACAAGTACTTTTAGTAGAATTAACTGAAAATAAAATTGATGATGATCAATCTGAAATTGATGAAAATACTTTAATTTTTAAATCCCGAGAGAGAATCATGAGTCAGTGATATTTTACAAAGAAAAAAAATTAATAGTTTTAGAAAATACGTTTTCTAAAATATTGTGATTACACATTTTTGAATTTCGTACACATTAAATATGGAAAGTGATTAAAATTTAATTTAAGGACTCAAATAACTGATTTTTAAATGCTTTTAAATATTTAATTATTTTAGATTTTTATTAAATTAATAAATAAATAGTAAAGAGTAAATTATCATGACGCAGTATTTACATTATAAAATTCTGATTTATTCTTACTACAGACCTTTGATTAAATATAGTGATAATGTATAATGAAAGCTTAAAGCGAAATTGAAAATAAAAAATAACCATTATATTATATTTTTTTATAGTTCTATAAACATTTTTTCTTTACATACTATACACTCTGATGCAAAATTGTGAAATATCTATCAAGTATAAATTTAGTGATAAATATTTTATAGTTGTAGTAAATTACTTTGAATTTGTGAAAAAAAAAAATTGAAAAGAAATGTTCAATACTTACACCCAAATTTGCAGAATAAATAATTATGTATTTTTGTAGTTTATTTTTTGCTTATTTCTAAAACAGTCAAATATTTTGGTGTTGAATGAGGAAACAAATCTTTATTTAGTACTTACAAACCAAATAGTTTGTTCTTTCGTATATGTGGAGAAAATAAACGAGAAATATTAAAAATCCTCATGGGAAATTCAAGTATTCTCTTACATACTAACAAAAGTATTGTTATGTTGTACAAATGAAAGCGCAAAAGAATGATATTTTATCTTTATCAGCACAATGAACGCAGCTAGGTAAACGGCCATTTCATGTCTTACTTCCATGGTCGAATAACAATTAATAATTACCATAAACATTTCATTTTCAATCTATTAAAGCATTTTAATTAAAGTTTTTATAAGTTATGTTATAACTAAGTAAACGTATTATAATATCTAATAATATCTAAATCTTATATTCCGAGCAGAATATTTTTTTTATAGAATTTAACTATTAAATATTTAAATTCTCAAAAAATATATAATATAATATTCTATAATATTTTATATAATCGAATTTTGAACGATTATCTATAGTAGTTCATTAGTTAGGTATTAGTTTAAATGACGCAAATTTTAGACCATTTTTCTACTTATCTTAACTTAAAATACTTTTAATTTACGACTAATTAACCATATTTTCGAAATTAAATTTATATATTTAAATTCTTAAAATAATATTCTGATTTGGTAATTAAATAAAACATATTTGTGATAGTTAAAAAAAAAAACCTAAAAAGTGATAACGATTAAAATTCCTTTATATTTAATCACCATTTATAATCCATAGATATAGATATTTAAAATACATTTCAACTGTAACAGAAGAAAAATAATGGTATTGTAAATGTACAGGTAGGTTACGCAGAGCGTTAAAAATTACACATTTCCTACTTAAAATTTAATTTGAATAATTTTAAAATAGTTTTATATAAGTTTTATAAATAGATCTTTATTATGAGAAACAAGAAATTACAACTTTTCCTTACAAACGAAAATATAAGTTATGGTGTTGATCGGTTTTACCATTCAACATATTATTTGAATCAGTCAACCCGAACAAACCTATTAAACTGATTCTACTCAGATGACTCTATTTTGATTTATCCATTAGTATGCACGATAGTATTGTAACTAGTAAATAGTCGGTATTCTGTATTGTTGACAAGTTCGGATAAAATATAGATGTGATGATTGTGTCAAAAATTGAGAAGTAAGCAATATATTTGAGTTGATTGTGTTATATTAATAATAAATTATTATATTATGATTATACTATTTTGAACCTAAACATAATATTTTAATATTTCTTGTGGACTTTCCAACGATAAAATAAAGTTATATCGAATTCACGAACTTATGATTACTATACGAAAAGTTTGAATTATTATTAAAATGAGAATTTATCAAGCTTACAAGTTTAATAACAATTGTATTTAAAAATATACTATCAGTGAAAATTAGTATAATTTATTATTACACATTCAAAATTAAATATTTGTCTAAGCATTAATGACTTAAATTTATACTAGATTATCTAAATCATTTGTAGTCAAATAGATACAATTTTGAATATTAGATAATGAAATAGTTTAATTCGTATTACGTAGTATATAAAGGTATAGATATTATATATTTTTCACATTCATTTTATAATTGATTGCCATTTACCAAATTCTGTTATATTTACTTACATATCCATACTAAATGCGAGGCTTTAAAACTTCAAATCATTAATAATAAACAAATATGTTATTATACAACATCTTGACCAGATTTGTAATTACTGTATCTAGGGTCAAATAAATTTTAAAATGTCTATCAATAAAACAAATTCGATTACTAAGAACTTTGTTGTTATATTGAATTTTGAGATAATCAATTTTAATATATTTGTTGAGGTATATTTTTGAAAATTAAAAAGCAATAAATGTAGTTGATTCGTTTGTATTGGTTATTGGAATGTATTTATCATAATATACCTACTATGGTTGATTTTAGATTAACTATGAAGTCTTTAACCTTTGTAGTTTTTAACGTAAATAAACATAATTTATAAGCAAATTGATAAAGAAACATTAACAAGTTTATTTTTGTGTAAGTATTATTTAATATTTAAGATGAAGATATGTTAATAAATAATATTGTTTTATTTATAAATAATATATATAAAATAAATACACACTACGTAAATATGTTTTTCATAAACATAATTCTTTGTGATCTGTGTATATCAAAGAGCAGTTTGATATTTACGAAGTAATTTAATTATTTTTGATATTTTATGTTTAAATTATGTGAAGTTTAAACTTGAATAATATAGTTTTGTTTTATGTTGTCAAAGGTAATTACCGATGTGGATAATTTTAAGCTCATGGCTATAAATCAAATGGAAATGTAAACTTTAAAAGATTATTACGTATTTCCATATAATATATATAATATTGAAAGTATAATTTCGCAGAAAAGTTTTTGATGATAATTTTTGGAAAATAATTTTAAAACTTAATTGCATTTTTATAACATTAAAAATAATATCAAATAGGTATAAAGGATATGTCACTGGTTTTTTCATCGTAAATAGCTCACTATAATATAATTTTTCAATTTAAATATGATGTTTTTCCTCAAAACAAAACTGAATTGTATGATTAGGTAATCTAATTCTTTATAATTTTTTATATTTCATAATATATTTTTCTTAATTTAGGAAAAAATGAATTATGAGCTATTCATAAAGATTTACGATTTATGAAATATAAGTCTTGTACATTTATTTTCTTATCTAAGTGTCCGCAGAAAAAATTAAAATTGTTGAGAAAATAAACAGTTATTGAATCGTTTTTAATTTAAAATATAATTAACCATCCAATATACATAAAGTTCTAATAAGTTCAAATATGAAAAAAAATATATTGATGCAGAGGGCAAATAACATGAACACCTAGAATACTTATGTATATTAAAAAATATTATTTGTGGTGGTTATTAATATTTATTTATTTATTTTATTTAAATAATTATTTATTTTATAAATTATAAAATTTAATACTATGATAAAACAATATATTATTATAAATTTTTTTTAAAAAATAATACATTTTCAGTAAATTTAATACTTTATGAATACTTATGACTTAATTTATATTAAATATTTTATTATTACGGTTGTTAGAAATTATATTTAAATTAAAAATAAATATTCAACATTTTGAGTATCAGCTGAACATGTCATCTATTTAAGAAGTGAATATAACTTGCTACCTTATAGTTATTACATTTAGTCTAGAAGATATATTTTTTATAATAGTCAATTTATTGAATGCATATTACATGATAAGCTTATTACTAATTATATTATTAATTAATTAAAGTGAATTAAAGTGTATTAAACTTTTTTTTTTTTTTAAGGAAAAAGCTATAACATTTGATTCTATTTTAGTTTATAATGCTAAATAATAAATAATAATAAGAAGAAAAAAACCAGAAATTCGGAGAATACTTTGATGTAATAAAAATATAAATATAAATCTTTGTTACGCTTACCAAATTAAAAATCAAGTAAAATAAAACAAATACATAGATAGTGAAGATAGTTCTTGATTGTTAATAATGAATTTATTGCATTTGTTGAATACGTGATTTATAAACAAAAAAAAAAAAAAAAAGAAAATCAATTATGGAAATTACTCCAATGAAATTAAAACACGTATTTTTTTTAATTTGTTTACGGTTAAATTTTTGTTTTAATCAAAGTTCTGTGTAAAAAAAAATATGTTTATGTTAATAATATGTTTTTATTTTAGTTTTAAATATTGGTGGGACTAGTTACCAAATTATTATGTTTTATTTGGATAAATATAATTAATTGTGTTATAGTTATAACTCTTATATGAAGTAAAATTGATTATTAATATTTATAATATTTATTACCTATTAAATTAAAAAATAGACATAGTAAGTATTTTAAAGTAATAACTAATGTACATAATATTATGTGTCACAGAAATCTGCAATACTTATAATCTACCAGGCGTGAATTAAGAGTAGATATTGGATAGTGAGAGATTTAATATACATTATGATTTATGAACATATACAATAAGACCTACCTATAACGGAATCGTTTGGGACCATCAATTTTTTCCATTATAAAGAGTTTTTCGTTATAGGGAGGTAGAATTATATTGTATTATGTGAGCAGGGACTGTTAACATTTTCCGTTATAAGGAAGATTTCGTCTAAAAGAGGGTCCGTTCTAGAAAGGGTTTACTGTAATATTAATAATTATATATGGATGCCATTCGAATCATTGATAGATATTTAAATATTTTGATTATCGGATGTTTTTTCCAACTATGTATTCTCAAATTATCAAAAATCGAATTTATTTACCAGAAATATTATTTTATACATTTATATAAGTAAAGAGTATAATATTAAGTATTGAATAGAGTTATGATGATAAGTGATAATGAGTAATGATATTTTGCGATCAATTTACACAATTATTTTATTTAATTAAAATGATTAACATATTATTAATATGTTTTATAATTTAAAAAAAACAATGTAAAATTGACGAGGTAAATAAAGTAGGTATTATAAATATTATATACATAATAACCTACTTTAATGATTTATAGTAAAATTTTTAAAAAATAAAACTAATTTAATATTTTGCTTTTAAAAAATTGTTATTCTTAAAAATTAATTCAAGATTTTGTTTTTTTGTGAGAGCGGCATTTAAAAAAACGTCCGAAAACTTATTTCTCTACAACTACAATAGAGAGGATTAAAGTTTAAACCAATTAAATAATTCTATAATAGCTGAATAAATAAAAAATATTGAAAGATTAACTCTTTATTTAAATCACTTTAAATAAATATTTATGTAAACAATAATAACTCCGCTTATTCTGTTTACAAAAATCCGTAAAACACAATAGTTGATAACATTGTTTTTATTAATACTCATACAATAATTTTTTTTTTGTACTGTTGTTAGTTTTTGTTGCTGTAATCATATCAAATATAAAACAATAATAGTGATATAATAGTGATTATAGTGATTTATTTTACCATATTTTTATATTGATAACTTTTTTGTTTGTTTTCAAGATTCACGGCTGTTAAGAGTGTATTATAAGATAATAATTATTACAAAAATTTTAAAAGTTAAAATGTTGTAATTTAGGGGAGGGGTAGTATCACCAATATTCACCCTCATTACTACTAAAAAAAAATTCTTTTATATTATGATTTTTAATTTCTAATTTATATAGGTTATGATTTATAGCTTCTCTGCTTCCCTGAAGTATTTTTCTGTGTACATGAGCAGAGAAATCACCTCGAAGTTATCATACACCACCTATTTTCAAACTAGGCATAATCTTTTGACCACCTCTTGCTTAAATTTTAAAACGTGCACTCTTTGAAAGATGAATTTCTTGAAAAGCGATTTGACTCTAAAAATACTTCCTAAAATGAACTTCATCGATTGATACTAATCATTTAAGATCGTGAAAACGACAATTATAATTTTCAGTTTACCATTCTGCAGGTACACCAAAAAAAATATTACATAATATATTAACAAATCGTCATTTCATCATAATCGTATTATAACAATAAATTTAACTGAAAATGCATTCATCTCGCCTGCTCAGAATCTAAAAAAAAAAAAAAAAATAAAATTACATAGAAGGGGAGACAAACGAAGCGAAACGTTCAGCGTTATTATAATATTAATATCACAAATATTGGAACAATATGCGCGTATATAATGCGCATATATAGGTCGTCGGGAAATCGCGAATAAATAACGAAAAACAGATAAAAAAACGACAACAACCGAAAAAAAAAACAATTCGACATAACGTAATAATAACAATATGACACGAAACGAATCTCGTCGGGCAAAAGTTGCTCGACAACGAACGGTTTCCTGAACGCGAGCCGCGCAAGCCGTTACCCGCGCTGTACATATAGTTTACGCGTGACACCGCCGAGGTCGCGAGCCCCATAAATCAACACCGTGCCGCCGTCTCCCAGTGCGTTTCAAATAATATTATATTATTATTACGTATTATTATTATTACCGTTATTATTATTACACATTATTATTATTCCCAGTACGTCTAGTTCACCACTAACTCCGTGGTACGTCCGTCTCCGTAAACAAAATATTTGCGATTCAAAACCGAAGGGAGGCGCTTATATACGTTTACACATCGCACACGTCACGTACGCGCCTATATGGCTATCTATAACGATATTATTATGTATAGATGTGAAATGTGTATATTATATTGTACGCACGTGCACATATTTTCACGGGGCCGTTAATAATAATATGATAGTGTACATCATCGTCATAACGCAGCGACACACAATGATAATATAATATTTCGATCGTATGGAAATCGATTTTCGACCGACCATTATAATAATACAACGTCCTCGCTCAACTGCCGACCATATACTATTATTTGATTATTATAGGCACGGTATACCTGCTGCAGTACGATTGGAACCCAGAAAAAGTCCCGTACGGCCATAATATTGTGTACCTTCGTCGTGGATAATAAAATATATTACAATATGATACGTAGGTATATTTTTTTAACGGGAAAAATATTCATAAGAAAAAATTAAACCTGAGCGAAAAGCATTTCGACGACGTTGGTGATTCTAATTTCTGATTACAATGAAATACGTCTAAACTTAGATAACGGTAAAACAAATCATTAATTTTATAAGAACAACACTGTTGAATTTATAGTTATTAATACTTTTTAGCTGGCCAATTATGATAATTAGTTAAACGTAAAAAATGATTTCAAGCATTTAAAATAATTGTGATCTTGTGTTCAGAAATTAATCTTTTAAATATTGTTGTCGAAGTGTCTTCAATGGGAGGCGGCTTATTGATTTAGCCACACATTAAAAACTCAGTACCCTCCTTGCAGTACTTATAATTATAGGGGAAAAAATATATGATCAATTGTTTAATAACAAATTTAAGTAAAAAAAAAAAAAAAAAAATGATGATCGTAATACTTCTATGGTTCATTGTAAATATAAATATAATGTATGGTTTTTAATAGAAAAAAATTGATTTCATGTTATAGTATTTATGATGCATTTCATTTAAAACTAATAAATAAATAGGTACTGCATATTTTAAGGTTTGATATCAAAACAGGTACTAAAGTTCACAAACAAAAAAAACTTATACGATTGGAGGGTGGAATTTTCCTCATAAAAAGGTTTTCTTTGTTCTATATATTGCCATTAAAATATACACAACTTTAAGTATAATACAATTTGACGTTAAGTATCAGTAGTTTGTAAAATATTACTTGTGATCGAAAAAATTTTCGACGTTCGGATTGTACTCGTGTACGCTGTACGTGATCAAGTGACTAACGAGCAATATTCAGAATCATTCGTTTTTTACTATAATGCTAGGTATAAGGTAAAGGGAAAACAAACGTGACTAGCTTAATAAATATTTTTATATATTAATATACAGTATATATAAAAGTTATTTAATTTAACTGTGGACATTCAAAAAGATTCAGTCAACTAAGAAGCTTTGTTTGATACATTGTTATAATTAGGATATTATGCTAACGTATAATTTGTACCAACAAAAATTATTGAACAATTTTGAAATTTTATCACTATAGAAAACAATTTATGAAAACTCTATAATATTGAATTTTAGTATTATATTATTTAATATGTAAGGTGCATAAATAAACAGTATTAAAACTATATTATAGTATATATAGATACTATAAATGAGAATAATATATTATATTGGTTAATAATAATACAATTAATATTAGCAAATATACTCTATAAGTGCAATAATGATTATTTAAAACTGTTTGTTTATTATAATAACTTCATAATCTGTCCAACTAATAAGTTTTAACTTATATTAAGTTTTTAGGGCATAATAAAACTATCTCAAATGAATAAGAAAAAATACGAATATTATCCTAAAACATAGACAATACTACGCATAAATCAAAGAATATCTATTTCTGATTAGATGGTAAACATGTTAATTTCAGTTTAATAATCTTGATTGCTGTATAAACTTAATTTAACACTATAATTTATCTTTAATGTGTGAACGTTTGAATACGGCTTTGTATTAAACTTGTACATGATAGTATTAACGCTACATACTTACTCAACAATTTAATTGAAATTTAATTGATATTTTATTGTTATGCATAAAAGATAAAGGATTATTCTATTTTAGTATTCAACTAGTTTGATATCCACTTATAGGCTTTTATAACACATCTATACGAAAAATTGATAGTAATTTTAGTGTATTATTACTTTATTAAATTTATAATTTTTAAGTCAAAGTTATGTAATCAAAATACACTTTTAATAATAATAAAAAAAAATATTAAAAGTTTAAAATCTCATAATGACAGATTTCCTTTGAAAATTTAATTTAGAGAATATTAATTATAATTTTTACTTTTTTTTACACCATTTTAAAAACAAACAATGTAAAGTACTTTGAAGTTGTTTTATAGATACAGCAATTCCTTTTTAATTATTATTTGTATATAATTATACTAATTCATTCTTACCATATAATTACCTACTCTACGAAAAATTTAAAAAATAAAATCCTGAGTATCTATAATAATATACTTATTTTTGTGGGAAAATGAACGAGGTTAAAACTAAACTGTAAAAAATGCTATGTCTAAATTAAAGCGGTACATTTAATCATGTGAATCCTTAAATCCACGCGTAAGATGGAAAAAAAGTTAACATAGAATGTCAAATAGGTGACATTGTAGCTCTGACATTTTTTCTTTTTAAAAATTACATCTAAGACCACATTAAAAAAATATTGTTATCCATTTAAAATAATTTTTTTTAGAGTATTTTTTTAATCACATATGAATTTAAGAAATAAGGAAAAACTGATTATAATAATTGATTTTATTTTTATTTTTTTGTAAATTCTATTTGTACAAGGAACTATTTAGATGTAAAGAAACGGTTTGATATGAGGTGTATAAAAACTCCGCAGTTAAATGATTTTGGAAATGGGTATTTTTCAATTCCTTTGTACGTGACCAATCTGGTTACCTCGTGGTCAAAATAGGTGTGTTGAATATGGAAATATTTCAATAGAAAAAAGGTACCTGCTAAATGTGTTTTTCCTTTATTCATAAATTTTTTTTCAAAATCAAGCATTCTTATAATGGCAATGTAATGAATGAATATTATTATTCTTTGATAGTTAATAAATCAATATATAAATATATTATTACACAAACAATATTTTATTTTATTTTTAGCAAAATGGTTATATATTATTAGGTATTATAATAAATAAAATTTTAAATATTATAAAATCTATCTATATATATTATATAAGTTTAATCAAATTACATGATTTTACTTTGGCAAACGCATGTTGTTGTTAATATGTTTAAGAGCTTATTAAAATATTCTCTTAGCTTTGTGAATACAATATTGGTACTTATACAAAGTTAGTGGTTACATAATTTAACCTTAACGACTTAAGATAGAGTATTGTTAGAATGAATGTTATATGATATAATTAAATACGTTTTTGGATGTAAAGTCTGTAAGAGTCCACAACACTCAATTTTTATTTTTTTTTTTGTATTTTTTTTTTATAAGACTATGAATTATGTATTATTATTATTTGTAATTTTAATTAATACTTTATGATTATAATATTTATTTGATTTAAACCTGTGTTTTAAATTATCTTATGTTTTACTTAAAATATTATAAACTACATAAGAATTTTAATATATTTTAGTGTATCTATTGTTGTATAGGCAATATAATATTTATGTAAAATATTATTGCCACTAAAATTTGTGACTATAGCAATATTTTTTTTTTGTTTGTTGTGACTTGAGATAGTTAGCTAACGACCACATTACATTATCCCTCTGGACTATCCTTGATTACCGAACTTTATTATAGGCTAGAGATTTCCTACAATGTGTTCTTTTTTTCCCCCTTGAGAGTAACAGAGAAAATGTACTCATAAAATATCAATATCTACCTTTAGTAATAATCCAGCGTTCAGGTATTATAAATGTATTAAGTTATTATCATCGAACACGAAAATAAAGTATTTCTTACATACAAGTTAATATGTTATGTATAATTTACATAAAAATATATTATGTATAATTATTTACTTGCACTTAAAATTTGTTCTCTCAGATTTCTATTAATTAATTAATAAATTATTTTTAAATTAAATACAATTATATTTTATCCACGACCGACCTTTTTCATGGTGAAGCTGAATAATATAATTAACGAGTTCTATAGTATATACAACTATTGTTTTTATTTATTGGTAAAATCATTTACCTACGTATAATATATTTAGGATAAGTTATCGGCAGTTATACAAACATCGTTTATTTGTTAAAAATAATTGTAATACAGTTATGTTATCAAAATGTTATAAGCTAATACATAAATATCGTTTTTCCATCTCACTCTAATAATCTAAAGTTATTTTTTTTACTTACTCTCTGGCACCATAGGATTACAATCAAAAAATGTCATCCATTTGGAAAAGTAAAGGCTTGTTCCACCATCAATTTATTACTAACTATAATACGATTTAATGTTTATATTTTTTTTATTTTTAGGGATTTTACAGTTAAAACAGTTGGCCGTTTAAAAGGGTCACGTACTCACGTCATTTTTTTTTTGTTTTGGTCATTTATAAATTATATGGAGATCTACTTAATTCATTTGGATAGTCAGCTTAACTTGGTTCTAATTCCGGATTTTATTTTATTTTTGTTAGATATATTACGATTAACATATCACGAATAATTTTGATTTTATTAACTTATTGTTAATTAAATGTTTGAAAGTGATATTTATTTTTATTAATTTAAATAAGATTGTTCAAGAACATTTGTCAAGTACAGTCTAAATAAATTACATATGTAAATTACACACAAATAATTTAGATAGCGAAAATAAGGTTGAGTATAAGGTTTTAATTTTAATATAATATTGTACAAAGTATACTTAACTATTAGGTAACAATTAAGTTGTATAATATAGCATATAAAGCATAGGAAAATTACCAGAGCCAGTTGCGTTTTAAAATAAACTATTTTGGTATATACTGGGGACATAATTATTTTTATTTTATATACTCGTATTATGTTTTGAAATATTATATTTTCCATCATATATTTAAAATTATTTATATCTTAGACTTGACACAGCAGTGACGCATATGCTGACATTTTTTATCATTATATTATTATAAATACTATACGGTATTCTGGATTCGTGAAAGGTACCAGGCGAACTTCTATCATACAAATAATTGGTGCATTTTTATCACTCATCAGTCATCAGTTGTTAAGAATGAGTTTGCGCACAATTTACACTTGCTTAAATATTTCGACTGAATATAAAATATCTAACTTTAAATTGTAATGTAGTACATTATTCTATAAGAAATTTACTCAATCAGATATTGTATCGAATATTGATACATTTGAAAATATATATTGATTTCTGATACATTTTACACTTCTGCTTCGATAGCATGTTAAATTATATTAAGTAAGTATGAATGTTTTCATACAATACATTCTAATGTGTGGCTTGTAGATTTAAAAAAAAAAAAATATTTTTTTCGCAAAAAATTCAGATTATGGGTCGCTGAACACATCTTCTCTTTTAAAACTTTATATTCGAAAAGAAGTATCGTTTCTGTTGACGATTGTGCGGAAGTTTAAGGAAAATCAACAACTCCATTTTATAACACACGAGTATATTGTATTATATGTGACTGCATTTCTAAGAGTAAATGTTCGATGTTTACTTAACAATTGCTTGAAGTTTATTTAAATATTCAACCACATCAAATATGGCAGCAGTAAATTCTATATTACAAACGACACCTATTTTGATATTCAATTCGCTAAAAGCAAATTAATGTATCATGCCAACATATTGAAGACAAGTAATTTAATTAATTGAATATCAAACGTCGAGTATAAAATCGAATTTTTTAAATGGGTGTTCATTATATTATAATACATTATTATTATTATAACTACTATCCTGCAGTACAACGAGTGAAGTGATATAGTTCTTTATACCAGTCATTTGGAATTTTAGTTGAATGTAAACATTATTCTTTTCTAAATTAAACAACTTGGTGCTTAATACTTATATTTTTTATAAAATAATGAGATAGGCACTATATAGTACTAGTAGTGTTATTATTTTCTTAAGAATTCTATGTTTATGGATATAATGGAGAAATATGAGTTTGTAGGTACCTATATTTTTGAAATGGAATGTTTTTAAAGAAAAGTTTCTTTCATTTAAAATATTTATTATTTTTTTTTTTTACCAATCCTTTTTGGTTTCAGTTTTAAATTATTACTTAATTGTGATTATTTAATACTGCATTGTTGAGATGTACAGTAAAATTAAATTATATGCTATTTTGTAATAAATGTGGATCATTTAAGACATTATATTCTAATGACAAAATTTTAGTTATAATTATAAAGTTTCACACTTGCTAGTTATCTTTTAATATAAAAAAAATATATTTTGATAATTTAATGCTCTTCTTAACTTATGAAAATATATTTTAGATTAGGTATATAAAAAAGTTTGAGATCGATTATTGTGATATTATACAAATAGTATATAATTTATACCATAAAGTATAGATTAATATTATAATAAATATATACGTATAATAGTTATAGATTTTTTGATTTTTGTTTTGATTTATATTATGATATTGCAATAATTAAATGATGACATTGATTAAAAACTACAAGTTTGTCTTTACTTTACAATTGTTTGTTAATAATTTTTTAGCAGTATTGCTATACTATTTTAGTTTTAGTATTAGTTGGTGAAAATTGGTAAGACTATCTAATATATTGAACTTCTCGCCACGTAGATAAGATTGTATTTTACAGCCGATTTTAGTTTATCATGATTACAAGATTTGTTATTTAATCAAAGCAGTGCGTTACGTTGATTTACAATTTTTTTGAAATGATTTGATTACTGTGACATTTTTAATAATTTTTTTTATAAAAAATTCTAATAATTAAATAATAATTACTTTATAAATTAGAATACTACCATTGGAAAATAAACATAGAGAGACTTACTATACATTTTTTGAAATTGAATGCAAATATAATTGTTTTAGCTATCCAATTTTTCTGTATAGATATAACATAATATTAAATAATTATGGAAAAAAGTTTAAATATAAAGTTTATCATTTCTGAATCAACAATTAATAGTTAAAAATTGCAATAGCTTTAACCCAATTTGTTTTTCTACTTAAAATATCTAGTTTGGTATTTTGTTTGTACGATATTTTTATATTTAAATATTCAACTAAGTAAAACAAGAAATTATCCTAAGTGATTTACTAATCGTTATTTGTCGGTTGTGTTAATTCTGATCAATTATCATTGTCAACTAATGGTTGAATGTAGGACTGTAAAATATTAGTTCTGTTTGACAAGCATGCATATACTTTTGATGAGTATTCTCGCACCTACACGTACCCTGTAGTTGATGAACGTGGTGTCATGTTCGAATATTATGAATTGTGATTATTGTTTCATTTAAGCTGACATGACAAATGTTTTAAAATCCGATTGTTATTCGAATAACAATAACAGTAATTATTGTTGCGAAATAACAACAACATGCCCATCAGACATGTTGAAATCATTACGGGGTGGATGAATCGCATTCCAATTCGAGTGTTTTGGTAAAGCGACACATATCCACCAAATACCTATAATAGAGCACTCCTGGATGGCGCACAGGTATTATATTTCAGTGAAAACCATTTTATGCACTTCATTAGTATACGAATAATTAATATAGTGATGATTAATGGGTTGACCTTTCCAACTTCTATTTTACAACCCATACGTGTCCACCGTGAAGGGTTAGCCAGGGTGTTGAATGTTATTGTTACTCCGAGCTACTAATCAGTATGGTAACTGAGAATAAAAAAAAAAATAATGAAATATCCAAATTATAATAATAAAAAATATATATATATTTTAATAAACTGATTATGAATTAGAATAAATAAGAAGTAATAAATAATATTATATTATGTCTAAATAGGTAACG